>BQKN01000236.1:0-15147 GCA_022839385.1 Asparagus kiusianus
GGGGTAAATTGCGATCTAAAAATTTTAGAGGGTTTTTTTTTATAGATTAACCATTGTTTGGAGATTTATTATTTTCTGAAAATTTTGATGGCATTAAAGTGATAGAGTTAATTAAGAATAGTGAGTGTTACATATCACAATTTGCTTGAATTGAAACATACATTAATGGTACTCAATGAGTATCTAAGAACTTCTCATTTGGAGGACTAATATCTCAATAACCCGACATTGTCATAGGCTATATTAATTTTATTTAGCACGTAGTGATAGAAATATCAGCTGTTCTATCTAAATGTACTAATTAATTAGTCAGTCTTTAATTCATAGATTATAGCAAGACATTAGCGAAAGTGAAAAAT
Organism: Asparagus kiusianus; assembly: GCA_022839385.1. NCBI lineage: Eukaryota > Viridiplantae > Streptophyta > Magnoliopsida > Asparagales > Asparagaceae > Asparagus > Asparagus kiusianus. The sequence continues at coordinate 360 of BQKN01000236.1, forward strand.
CTAGAGGAAACGAAGTGCTTTTTTTAGTTGTAGTGAAGTACGTAAAATTGCTGAACTTATATTTTTAGTGTTAGTTGCACTCATATACCCCCAAAGTTTACCCATTTTAACTTTAATATAGTACTCTTGTATATGCGCGCTTCGTTAAATTCAACATATCTAGAGTATTCTAATGTATCTAATACTTTTACAACTACTAAGATTTACGCACGTGCAATGCACGTGATTAAATATTATAATCAAGTATTTTTGACTTATTTCTTTACTAAAATTTGTTTCTCAGTTACACATTGATTATTTTTCTCACTTATGTTTTCAAGCTTTACTATTGTGATTATTTTTTTAATGTTTGTTTGAATGGGCTACACCAAATTTAAATTTTTTATGTAATAATTGAATTGACAAGAAATAACTATAATCTAAAGCTAATTTGAATTTTCGTGTTATTTAGATCGGCATGAAACCAAGCTTGACTTAAGAAGATATAATGTTGTAAAAATGAAAAACACTTAAAAATATAATGTTATAAAAGAAGGATGAATAATTAAAGCCAATAAAAGAAGATGATTAATTAAAAGTGGGCTAGAATGAAACTAAAGAGAATATAAATTTTATTGCTAATCACCGATAGATTTTAGAAAAAAAAATCATAAAATAAAGATTAATACTAACTCTGTTACATTTTTATATAATAAAAGCATCCACATAACCATATAAAAAATTAAAAGAGTTCATGAAAATCACTTCTAAATATTCCCAATTTTCTCAAAAAATTAAGCTATTTTTAAAAATATTAAGTAATTTAAATTTGTGTTGTATTTATAAAGAGTCTTGATGGAGATGTTTTTGTTTTAGCAGCTTGTTCTGAATGAGCTCTGCATATTAGCTTTAAAGTATAATATTTTTCTTTATCGTGTTATATGGATGTCTGCTTGGTTTACTTATCTATCTCTTATTTCTTCAATATGTTGATATATTATTGACAGAATTTATGATGACATGCATATCTTTCATATAAATTTGAGACAGATATAACTTGAATTTTATATTTAGTGGCATTTAATAAGAAATTTAGTTGTAAAATATGTTACCTTTATATTTAAAGATCTTGAAATATGACAGTACTATTACATGCTTATCTTTGATCGTGTTCTTAAAAATTAATCTTTCGTTGGTAGTCATATCCCCAAATAAGGATACTTGTAGAGTCGTGCCACTATATAGAGAAGAAAAATATCAATTTTAATTTTTTTACTTACACTATGGTAACTAAGTATCATGTGCATATTTTTTGTCCATTATAGTGATTTTTCTCATCTTATCTAGTTTATTATATCTCACAATGTAGTTGATCAATGGCTTCACTTTAGTTTGTATTACAAGATTATTTATATAAAATTTTATATTAAGTTTATGATTCCTTCAATATTTTAGAATAAAGTAAGAAATTTTATAAGTACTTACTAATTTTTGTTGTACTTTTCATGAATAATGTTTTTTAATTAGGACATAATTGTTCAATACGTTCTTCAAGAAGAACTCGGTTAGTGCTTTTTTGCTCGATATGTTTTTTTATCAATGTCAATCTAGGTAATTGATGAATGTTTCTGAATTTTTAGTTTATTTCCTTCACTTCTCCATTTGAAATGAAAACAACTTAGTTCTTTTAAAGGATATCTCTGAACTTTCTGATAGTTTCTCCATATATAACTCCTTGTATTTTTTTACTTTATAAATAAATATTATCAACATTAGAGATAAATATTTATATATTATAATTAATTAATGTTAACCTATTATATCTTAATGTAATAATATCAAACATTTCCTCTTTTCTTTGCCAACTTTTAGCCTTTTGCGATTTAAACTTTTGAGAGTGTGTTTTGCAATTTTTAAACTTTGATAGTATTTTATGAAAATTTTAAATTTTAAGTTGGGCTCTTATAATTTTCATGTTTCATGTATTGGTGATAAGTTTTTAAATGTTAGAATATTTCTCGTAACTCTAAAAATTTGAAGGTATTTTATAATTACTAAAATTTTGGGTTGTTTTTTAAAAATTTTAAAATTTTAGCAATCTTCTAATAATTTCTAAATTTGATGTGTACCAGTTATAAGTTTTAAAATTTAAGAGTTTTTAATAATTTTTTACTTTTGAGAGAGTTTTTGTAATTTTTGTACCTTTGAGGTTATTCTTTTTACTAATTTAAATTTCTATGTGCCTAATGGTAATCCCTAGAATCCATCTATGTTGTTTCTAAGTTTTAAAATCTCTAAATTTTAGAATGATTTTTTATAATTTAAACATAGCTAAATGACACTTATATACCCTATTGTTTTGCTCTTGTAGTAGTTATATACCCTAAGTTACAAAACATAGCAAAAAAATACCCTAAGTCGGTAACTGTTTAAATTTAGCTAACGGTGTTAAAAAATACATAAAATAACAATAATGCCCCTCCTTAAGAATTAACCTCCCCCCAACATAGTGAAAGCTCTAATTTTCTACTGTTACCCATATTAAAGAGGAAGAAGAAGTTGGAGGCTATGAAAAGAAGATGATGATGGAAATAATCTAATTTGCGAGCGCGGGGGGGGGGGGGGGGGGGGGATAAAAATAATATAATAAATGAGGGTAAGAAGTATTTAAGTTGGCCATAGGTCCAGCACGTGGGAATATTTCAGAGAATATTCTCACAACTGGTTAACAGAAGGTACCAACTTCCAAATTTTAACAACTCAGGGTATTTTTTTGCTATTTTTTGTAACTTAGGGTATATAACTGCTTCAAGAGTGAAACACATAGGGTATATAAATGTAATTTAGCTTTTAAACTTTTCAGGTTGCTTCTATAATTTTTAAAATATTGAGGGTGTTAATTACCGGTTTTAAATTTTTAGATATCATGTTTGTTTTAAGTTTTAAAAAGTCAAGGTGTTTTGTGTAATTTTAAACATTTAAGGTTATTATATACAAATTTTAAAAACTTTTGGGTTTTTTTATATTACTTCATGTATTATAATATGTTATCTACGTATAATTTCTTAATCTTATTTTTTCTATATTTTTGAGTTATAGGTAGTTCATATGGAGTTAATATAGGATATAATTAGTATTTGGATAGATTAAGATTTAAGTGAAATATTCAGAATAATTTTTTTTAAATTGTTGACCTATAGATAGTTCACGTGGAATTAGATAAGGTATGATTAAGATTAGAATAGATTAGGATAACAATGTAATAAATTTAGCTGACGGTGTTAAAAATACATGAAAGGACAATATACACTCCTTAAGAATTAATCTCTCCCCTAACATAGTGAAGCTCTAATTTTCTACTGTTACCCATATTGAAGAGGAAGAAGAAGTTGGAGATCATGAAAAGAAGATGATGATGACGAAAATAATCTAATTTGCATGCGCGGGAGGGGGGGGTGGGGGAGGTAATACAATAAATGATGGTAAGAAGTATTTAAGTTGGTCATAGGTCCAGCACGTGAGAATATTCCAGAGAATATTCTCACAGCTTGTTAACAGAAGGTACCAACTTGCAAATTTTTGGCAACTCAGGGTATTTTTTACTATATTTTGTAACTTAGGGTATATAACTGCTTCAATAGCGAAACACATAGGGTATATAAATGTAATTTAGCCTTTAAACTTTTGAGCTTGTTTCTATAATTTTTAAAATGTTAAGGGTGTTAATTACAAGTTTTAAAGTTTTAGATATCATGTTTGTTTTTAAGTTTTAAAAAGTCAAAGTGTTTTGTGTAATTTTAAACTTTTAAGTCTATTATATGCAAATTTCGAAACTTCTGGGTTTTTTAGTAATAATTCATGTATTATAATATGTAATCTACGTATAATTTCTTAATCTTATTTTTCTATATTTTTGAGTTATAAGTAGTTCATATGGAGTTAATATAGGATATAATTAGCATTTGGATAGATTAAGATTTAAGTGAAATATTCAGAATAACTTTTTTTTTTAAATTGTTAACCTATAGATAGTTCACGTGAAATTTGATAAGATGTGATTAAAATTAGAATAGATTAGGATAACAATGTAATAAATTTAGCTAACGGTATTAAAAAATACATGAAAGGACAATAGTGCCCTCCTTAAGAATTAACCTCCCCCAACATAGTGAAAGCTCTAATTTTCTACTGTTACCCATATTAAAGAGGAAGAAGAAGTTGGAGGTCACGAAAAGATAATGAGGATGATGAAAATAATCTAATTTGCACGTGGGGGGGGGGGGTAGGTAATACAGTAAATAATAAAATAAATGAGGGTAAGATGTATTCAAGTTGGTCAAAAGTCCAGCATGTGGGAATATTCCAAAGAATATTCTCACAGCAGGTTAACAGAAGGTGCCAACTTGCAAATTTTTACCAACTCAGGGTATTTGTTTGCTATATTTTGTAACTTAGGGTATATAACTGCTTCAAGAGCGAAACACATAGGGTATATAAATGTAATTTAACCTTTAAACTTTTCAGGTTGTTTTTATAATTTTTAAAATATTGATGGTGTTAATTACAAGTTTTAAATTTTTAGTTTTCATGTTTGTTTTTAAGTTTTAAAAAGTCAAGGTGTTTTGTGTAATTTTAAACTTTTAAGGCTATTATATACAAAATTTGAAACTTTTGGGTTTTTTTATAATACTTCATGTATTATAATATGTTATCTACGTATAATTTCTTAATCTTATTTTTTTCTATATTTTTGAGTTATAGGTAGTTCATATGGAGTTAGTATAGGATATAATTAGTATTTGGATAGATTAAGATTTAAGTGAAATATTCAGAATAACTTTTTTAAATTGTTAACCTATAGATAAGTCACGTTGAATTGGATAAGATATGATTAAAATGAGAATAGATTAGGATAACAATGTAATAAATTTAGTAACAGAAGGTACCAACTTGTAAATTTTTGGCAACTCAGGGTATTTTTTTGCTATTTTTAACTTAGGGTATATAACTGTTTCAAGAGCGAAACACATAGGGTATATAAATGTAATTTAGCCTTTAAACGTTTGAGGTTGTTTCTATAATTTTTAAAATGTTGAGGGTGTTAACTACAAGTTTAAAATTTTAGATATCATGTTTGTTTCTAAGTTTAAAAAAGTCATGGTGTTTTGTGTAATTATAAACTTTTAAGGCTATTTTATGCAAATTTTGAAACTTTTGGTTTTTTTATAATACTTCATGTATTATAATATGTTATCTACATATAATTTCTTAATCTTATTTTTTCTATATTTTTGAGTTATAGGTAGTTCATATGGAGTTAATATATGATATAATTAGTATTTGGATAGATTAAGATTTAAGTGAAATATTCAGAATAACTTTTTTTTTAAATTGTTGACCTATAAATAGTTCACGTGGAATTAGATAATATATGATTAAAATTAGAAAAGATTAGGAAAACAATGTAATATTAAAAAAAAGCTAAGAGTAATACCGATCATAGAAAGATTTTCCCAAAATCGTGCTTTTAAAGGGAGTATGACTACGTCCGTATTCATATTTGGATCCAGATTAAAAAAATCAGATATTGCTTGGACTGAGGTAGAATTTGCTCGCTAGATTTATTATACTCGTCTATCATTTGTCTTACGTCCACTTTGTTTTGCAAGTCACAAATTGGAAATTGAAATAATTTATTTATTAAGAATTAGTTCAGAAGGATTTGACAAACATTATAATTTAGATAGTTTCCAGCTCACCAGCTAGCTTTGCTACTTGAATTGGGTATTGACGCTGTGAGCATAGTGAACGGATGGTTCAATTACACTGAATTGGATTAATGGGATCACCTGTGTAGTTGTGAAATAACTTGTTTATGTGGATTTAGTACGTGGTAGTTCTGAAATAACTTGTTCATTTGGATTTAGTACGCGGCTGCGCAGTTTTTTTCCGTCATAATGGGTAAACATTGCTCCCCATTTTTTTTTTCCCGCATACTAATAAGAATGATGTGTCATAGATATCCAATAGATTAAACTAGAATTCTATCTAGTTGGGTACTTAAGTTTAACAGTTTTCATAAACTTTTTTGAAAAAGCGTGTTTAGGTACAAAAATTAGAGCTTTCATATGACCTAGCCCCTTAACTTTGGTTCTTGTGCTAGGCTCATTTACGCAACTTCTTATGTGAAGAAACCATCATCAACTCATATTTATCTCAAGAGCATTCCACCAGAGCTTAGCACTACCTGAAAGAGTGATGGAGAATCATCGAAAGATAACAACTTCCAAAGCTTGGAGCATGCTCATCACATCATAGTAGTTCTGAACATGCTTGGAGGGGTCCCCCTCACCTTTGTACTTCTTTATGTGAGGCATCTTGAATTTCTCATAAGGGGAATTCATAAGGTCATCTGAGAGAGGGGTGTTCCCCCTGATGGCATCTGCAACCGGTCTATACACTCGGTCGTATCTAGAGGCCCCTGTGGTAACAGAGAGGGTGGGAGAGGCACGATGATAGAGGAGAGTCTTAGAGACCACTCCCCTAGTGCGGTCCCTAAAATGACCTAGGCCTAGACTCTCACTAGAGGTCTCCTGATGATGGTGGTGATGTCAGCAAGGCTCGTATGCATGAGCCGATCGACGTGGTGGTGGGGCCGCATGCTTGACGTGATCCCCCAGCTACTTGGCAGAAACATGAGGAGTCTAAGGTAAGACTACTCACTACGCTCTGGAAGGAGTATGAGTCTCCGACCGCTGGTCTCCAGAAGGTAGGGGGAGAGTTGAGGTAGCTCACAGTGGCTATGGAAGTCGACCGAGAAGTTCACTAGTAAAGATAGAAAATTGCTCTTGGAGATATTGAGAGAGCTTCTGAGCTATTTCCTCAATCTGGGCTTGGGTAACGTAGCTCTGGCATCGTTCTACAGGGTGAGATTGATCGGACCCTTGTTCAGAACCTGATATGTTTTCTCAAAAAAGAAAGATGCTCCATGGTGGGCGCTAAACTGTTGATGTACTAATGATCACAAAGTCAATATGTATCCATGTTTGGATGAATTTTTTGAGGATTGATGAATGACCACTTTCTTTCCCGACTTTCTGTCTAATTCTTGAGCTAGGTGGCTAAAAAATCTACACATGTAGAAATCCGTGAGAGGATGGGGTTGGGTTGCCCTGTTGTACTTTCGACGATCAAGTTAGATGATAAACTTGAGTGGGGTGAATAAGAACTGTGAGAGTTCTTGTGTGTGTGCAGTATGATTTGCAATAGATCAGTGATCAGATCTTTGGTCCTCTGTAAAGACATAATAGTACCTATATTTATACCTAGGGTATAAGGGTAGATTAGTCACTTCGGCTGACTACAGGAAGGCGGTGACAAAGTATGAGCTAGCAACTATGTCAGCACTTGCTTTATAGGTGTCAGCTACAAGTGGGAGAATGATTACTTCAACATTAACTAAGAAGTGAGCGTTGGCAGGGTGGTGGCCCACGTGGTCCAATGAGTTATAAAAACTATCAAGGCTAGAGGCATGATGTGCCTACCATGCATTAACTAGGATCTTGACACGTTGTTAATGAGGATAATCTCAAAGCAAAAATTTGTTCTTTAGCTTCGCCGAGAAGTAACGCCTTTCGAGTCGTCTTCGTAAGGCATCTAGCAAATGGTTGAATGGACACATGTCGAGTTGTCTTCAAGTAAAGGGAGGCGACAAGTTTCACCTTTCGAGTCAACATGAAGGAATGTAGAATCGTCGAGTTAGCGGAATGGTTGTCCCCACTAGTCTCTGGCCGCCAAGTTGATTGGATAATAACATGTATGTAGGCAATACAAATTTCTTTTATCCCTGTACAGCAACTTGGAACAAGCAAAGGAGCTCAACGGTCCATCTGAGTGAAGTCAGGCCCACCTAAGCGAAGTTAGGCCCACCTGAAAGTCAAGTTTGCCTTAATGCTTGACTTCACAAAATAGACAAAAAATGCTGATATCTCTCAAACCAGAGGGAATTTGGCAAAATGGATGGCAGTAACCTGAACTTTGATCAGCTCCGTCTCGTCGAGATAGTTGATTTTTATATATAATTCGTCCAATTCCGACTTACGCTTTGAAAGTTATGAGCTGTTCTTCACAGCATGTTCTAGAGCTCGCCTGAAGGCCAAGCACGCCTGATAGCTTGGAGCTCAGCTTGCCTGAGGAGAAAGCTCACATGCAAAGAAGCTCAACTCACCTGGATGCTCGACTCGCCCGTACGAGTCGAGCTCGCCTGAATGTGGTTCGCCTGCACGAACCAAGTTCGCCTATGAGGCTCACCTGCACAGCCTCGCCTACGAGGTTCACCTGCATAGCCTCACCTGCACAGCCTCGCCCGCCTACAAGGCTCGCCTACACGAACCAAGTTTGCCGACATAACTTAGCTCGCCCGAAGGCTTGAAGCTCACCTCCACAGCCTCGCCTACAAGGCTCGCCTGCACAGCCTCACCTACAAGGCTCGCCTGCAATGCCAGCTAGCCTGTTCACCTACTAGCCTACATGCTTGACTCACCCACACGAGTCAAGCTCGGCTGAGCATTCAGCCCGCGTATGAGCTCGCCTGTAAGCTCGCCGAACCCGCCAGCTCGCCTACAAGTGCTAGCTTGCCAAGCCCGTCCACTTGAGGCACGAGAATAATCACTTCCCTTGATTTAAGGGATTGGTTATCCTCATGACCATACCTAGTATGGTAATAGTCACTTCTTACAATTTAAGGGAGTGGGTACACCTACTCCCCCGTGATTGAAGGAAGTGACCATGACTCTCCTGGGCTATTTATAAGCCACTTTGGGCTACATGAGAGAGGTCCTTGGACCAGAGGCCGACCTTCTTCCTTTGAGAAGAGCTTGGCATCTTCAATCTCTTGTGGCTAGCTCTCTCTTGGCCTGGCTACTAGAGACTCTTCTTTGATCTTGCACGAAGAAGAGACAATACCAGAGGCGGACTGACTTTGACTTTCAAGAGAACCGAGCCCAAGCATTTCTTGGGTGTTTGGTCATTCATCTTCTCTTGCTCTTCGAATCTTCCACCTGGGGGCTTGCTGGTCAACAGAAGAAGGCTGGACATTTTCCACCTCTCCATTTTGGCATTCTTGGAACTCTTGAGGGAGATTCAAGAGAATTGAACCCAAGTCCTTCTTGGGCAGTCGGTCATTGATTCTTAGCCCGTGTACTCACCTCCGATCAAGCTTCTACCACGCGACGAAGCTCATCGGCGGTCTCGTTCGACTCCTCAGGAGAAGAAGACTGAACCTCGAGATCTTGACATTTTTGGCCTATAAGCACAACCCTTGTTTGGCCTCGGTTGATCGAACTCAACCAAGAGCATCTACCATGCCAGGAAGCTCGTCCCACTGAGCTTCTACTATGCATTAAAGCTCAACTTCAACTTCGTTCAGATCGTCCACGGAAAGGAAACTCGACGAAAGCATTCGAGGGAGGCATCTTATCGCTACCGTAGAACCCAGATTAAACAAGAAGAGCATTCTCTTTGCTTCTGTTGTAATTTGATTCTTGATTTCTAATAAGCCATTCTTATTAATACAAATCCTCAGAGAACCATTTTACACCCTACAATGTAGCACACTTGTCCGTTGCTAGGCAATGAGCTTGTACTTGGGCGAATGAGAACAACATAACACTTTAGTTGTCTCACGTTAAATTAGACCTCACGAATAACTTTAAATAATAGATATTAATTGAAAATTTTAATTATTATATTAACTATTAAGTGTTAACTTTAGCGTGATTTTAGGAGATGACTGTCTTAGCCAAGAGAAATGGTCTTTGAGTGATGCTGTAATGATTCTAAGAGAAGGAGGAGAAATGATTGAGGAAAGAATAAAAATACTAAAGGAGATACTATGACCACGAAATAAATAACAGCCAAGAAAGGATAAGAAAAAAGAAAAGAAGGATGCAATATCAGAGATGGGAGGGAAAAAGGTAATGGTTGAGGAGGAGGAGGAGAAGACAAAAAATAATTCATGGGTTCATGAGAAAAAAAAGAGTTGAGAGGTTGAAGTTGAGGATAGTTTGGGAAATAAAAAATGAGTTGAGAGGTTGAGGTTGAGGATAGTTTGGAAAATAAAAAAAATTCTCTCTCTCTCTCTCTCTCTCTCTCTCTCTCTCTCTCTCTCTCTCTCCTTCCTGAGGTGGTAACTGAAAAGGGTTTTTTCACAAGAGAAGTTGGACCAAGGGTTCTAAACAAATGACCCACAGTCAAATGGATTGGATTACCTCATAGTTCTAATATTAGGGTCCAGACATAATTTTTTCTTATTTTTTGTTAGGTCTTGCACATTTATAAGATCAGATTTTTTTTTGAGTGGTATGATGACTGAGATCTCATGTTTTAAGGTCTCATCCTTTTTCTAAAAAAAAGTATAAGAAGAAAATGAGATTTAGTCACATATTGGAAAGCAATATGGGATGACATATTTAATTAAATATGCGTGGCCTCATGGCTCAAATATAAATTAATTATTCTGAGACAATTCGTTTCCAACTAAATGAACCTAATCTATCTCCATCTACACATTTGAACTCAACACAGCAGGTCAATTTGGAAAAATATAAATATACCAGTTTACTTAAAAACTAAATTTACTTCTGAACTAGGAAGGAGTGTATTTGCCAAACTAGAGGAAGACTCAAATTCATTTCATTCCACTAAATCAATTTAACTAAAGTTAGCAAACAGGTTCTATTACTATATTTTTACTTCTAAACAAACCTCAAGGTGAAGGTTGATAATAACCTTAATTCCCACAATCGTGGTGATTGGACTCATTAAATGGTACCCTAGTTCATTTTCCACGAAGGTAAGTTAATGTGGTTGTAATATTAGAACTAAGGAGACTGAGCATGGTCCCCTTCCTTCCTAATCCTTCCTAATCCTAGGTTTATTCCTATAAAGTTTCCCGGAATTGCTCATTTACGAAAATGAGAGGCATAATTCCAAGGCTATAATGTTAGAAGGATGCGACAAAGTCCTTCCCCTAAAGCATAAGACACGCAATAAAGAAAACGACTAAATAATATTAGTTATCAATTCCAATGAAAATAGTGGATATTGTATAGTGTTGTTTCATAGTGTAAGAGGACACAATAAAAGCTATTTGGAAGTAATATTCTAGTTAGCAATTCCAATGAAAATAGTGGATATTGTATAGTGTTGTTTCATAGTGTAAGAGGACACAAATTTAATTTCTATGCGTGAACACAGTCGAATTACAATCTGATTTCACATACATGTCTGCAAGTAATATTCTCTATATCGTTAAGGTAAATAATATGTGAGTATAGTCATACACTGAATAAAATAAGAAAAAGTTATGGGTTTAAAAAAGAAGTTGAGGCTAACACCTAGTAACCATAACTTTTGAGTTAAAATTGGCTTCTAGCCTTTGTCTGTAATACTATTTTTTTGAAGAAAATTATTATCGTCGCTTATGAATTTGTCGTTAATTGATTCTTTAGGAGGGCTCTCCTCAAACCAAGTACTTGGGCTTATTCGTCTCTGTTCTCATCTCATCTATATTGAACGTCAACTTGTGTGCTTCCCTTATTGATTTACTTTAGCGATGACTTCAGTCTTGATAACATAAGTTCTTTGTTTTTTGCTCAAATTGTGCAGGGAATACATGGTTGAATCTTCACAACTTGGGCTTTGAGTGAGCAAAGAAGAGATCCGCTTCTCCTTGTTTTTATTTAGGGGGCTCTTGACCATGTGTTAATGGAGATAAGTTGAGGATCTCGATTGACTACACGAAAAGATGAAAGATGGTGATATCACCCTCTGAAAAGCTTGCATCTTAGAGAAAGAGTAATCTAGATTGATGATGATCATGTAAAAGTTATTCTTTTTCTCACTTGGGTCTGTGGGTTACTCTCATGAGAAGAAGATAATTTCAACCAAGAGAGGCTCTCAGGTGTTTTGTAACCCTTTGAGAGGATAAGACTCCGAGAGAGTAGTGACTCATAGGTAATTAGAAATACTAGTGAGCAAACCTCAATGAAGAGATGATAGGTCAATGAAAAACTCCAACAAAGAGGAGGTAGATAACTCAAAGAACCAAAATGGCAAAAAATTACCATTTTGAGGCTGACATGGCAAAAATTTGCATGCCTTTAACATTATGTGGATGGTAGCATGAACTTAAAACTGCATAACCCATTGTGTCTGCAGATGTTAAAAATTACCTATAGATCCTAAACACAGCTCAAGATGACGAGAAGAGGAAGAACGTTATCATCTAAGTCAGAGGGGATCATCCGATGGCAAGATGAAGCAAAGAAGCGCGCAAAACACCAAAACGACGGACTCGAGGCTATCTTATAATTAGTGAGACAACATGAGCTATCTCGAATTCCGAGACACATAATGGTGTCTCGGGTTCTGAGATAGGTCAATGTGTTTCGCAAATTGTGAGACTCCGTGACACGTTTTTTGGCGGTTTTGTTGAATTTCATGCAATCCACATAGCTCCATAACTTCTTGGGAGCATCCATAAACACGAAGGCCGTTACAAACTAAAAATCTACCCATAATCCCCGAAAATCATGGCATTTAATAGAATGGGCGTCGGTTACAAAACTACGTGGAACAACCCCTTTATCCAAGATAGTAAACACTGTCTCGGAAATAAGTGTCATCGGATAGGGTTTGTTTCAGCTTTTTATCTTCGGTAATGGCTTCCAAAGGCTATAAATACCCTCTGGTGCCCATATGCAGGAAATCTGGAGATTTGGATGAGGGTTGACCTAATCGAGAGCAAAGACTTGAGCTTTTGGAAAATTTTGAGAGCAAGAGAGAGAGAGAGAGAGTCCTCATTCATTTTCAAGCATTATCAAGAGCCTTCGGTGTTTTTTTTGAGATCAAACGTTGATTTGATCTTGAGAAGAGTATTTATCTTACTTGGCCAAGATATCTACTTCTGTTCTTGTTTCCAAGATGAAACATTAACATTAAAGCATTCTTCACGATCAACCCAGATTGTTAAATCAGCAGTCCACGGATCAAAGCGTCCCCGACATAGGAAAAGACCCATGCAAGCAGCGACTAATAAATAGTTTCTGCATGTATTTCTAGGGAATACCCCTTTTTGTTTTCTTTGTAAAGAGAAGTTGTAAAGGCTCACTCTTTTGTTTCCAACAAATCAATTGTAAATGGAAGCTGCAATGAAAATCATTCCTAACGCAAACACGCTGGCGACCGCAGTAGGAGCCAATAGTCTTGGCATCGGGACTGGAGTGTCGCAACCGATCAAGATCCCGGTTGATTCTATGATCGAATATGAGTTTGACCAAGCGAAGTTTGAGGAATACCTCACGTCCTCCTCCTCAAGATCTTCCTCGCCCTACAAGTGCAGGAAGATTGTTAGACCATAGAGGGGGGGTGATTAGGGTCTTATGCTAATCTAATTTCGATTAAATACCAATTAAAATTAAGTTAATCAATTTGTTCTTGCAAGAATGAAATAAGATGGATATGAACAAGAAAGATAAGAATAAGCACAAATCAAATATACGCTAAGCAAACACAAACACAAGATATGTTTGCGAGGTTCGGTCCCCACGACCTACGTCCCCGCTCCTCACCTCGAGGAGATACTCCACTATCACAGTCCGGTTTGGAAGCTAGAACTTCTACACACTCGGTTTGCAAGATCACCAAAAACTCTCACACAATAAACACTATGCAATTACACTTTACACACTAAGTGTAGGAACCTAGCCCGTGTCCTCCTCCTCAAGTGCTCGGATGCAACCTCTCCCTAGGTTTGTCAACCAATGCCACTCCTATTAGATTTGACCCCGTCTCTCACCTTACACTTCTCTCGGTGTACAAGTGTATTACAAGTGATACTCACAAATAAAGATTAAGTACAATGGTTTGTTCTCAATAACAAATGAGAACACAAATGAAGCTCACACTCACTAAATCACACCCTACAACCCACACTATATAATATGAAGATATTAAGCTCAATATGTGTGTGTGTGATAACAGTGAATGAAAATAATACAACTCAATAAATATAGCTAATGAAATGAAAACGAAGTAGTAAACTATATAAGAGTTTAGAAAACTTCTCAAACAAGAAGAACAGTAGATGATGATCCTAATAGGATTTGAAAGCCACTTCTTATTGTAGGAAAACTTTTTTTGAAACAGACTGATGAAATCAGCTTAAACAGCTCTTTTAAACACACTTAAGATTTTGTTAAACACAAAACTTGGATACCATGAAAGAGAGCAGCAATGGGGTATTTATACCCACTAAAATATCAACCAAAAACCAACTTGAAAAGACTAAAAATCCCCTAGAGAACCGTTGTAAAAATAGCCGTTAAAAACCAATGATTAAATCGGCGGTCGACCGTGAAAATCTCGCGGTCGATCGCGAGGCACAAAAATCCTGAGTATATGGTTTTAAGGCTGGCGGTCGACCGCGAAACTCTCTGGATGGTTCATGGTTGACCGTCACGGTCGACCGCAGGCATATAAAATCTATGCTAAGAAAATTTGAACATGGCGGTCGACCACAAACTGACACAGTCTGAAAAACCTGTTTTTGGCTAATTTTGAAAATACTTTAAAATTAGCAAATCAATTCCAAAAATAATAAAACTTTGGGGAAAGTTTCTAAATAATAAAATAAACATGTTTGAGAAGGAATTTTTGGAAAATCAATTTTCGTTTGCGAAAACTCACTATTTTTGAAAAGTGATCGTAAAACCTGTATTTTACGAATATGAAAATTTTGATATGACTT
>BQKN01000236.1:15247-29547 GCA_022839385.1 Asparagus kiusianus
TATATAATAAAGTATGAAAGAGCTGTAAACATGAATTAAAAGATATTGTAACAACGTTTAATGAGAAATCATTTATATGATAGAAAATGTCAAAAATCGTGTTAAGTGTACATATATTGAGCTTAAATATAAACATACAATATATGTAATCAAACTAAACTTATACCTAGGTAACTCCACACATATGAACTTAAATCTTTAACGCTTGATTTTCATGTGTTGAAATACCTGTAAAGAGAAACATAAAAACAAAACTAGAGAATATATTAGCGATAAATTGTTTGACAAATCATCATCAAAACTATAGGGTCAACAAAGATTTCATCTTCAAAAAAGGTTTTCTGGTCTTCAACTCCGATGAAGGCTTCGGGTGACGGCTCTTACCCGATCGTTGCTGAGGCTTCCCCTTCGCAATGCTACTACGGCTGTCAACAATGTTGAAGGCTCTACTCACAACAACGCCTCCCCAGTTAAGGAGTCGTTTGAAAAAATTCGGCCAACTCTGACGAAGACGCTCGTCAGAGACAATGCTAATGTCTCGCTCTTCAGCTCGTCAAGACCTTGGAGTAGGTAATGGGGTTCTTTACTACGCAGACTTGGAATCAAGGAAACATCTAATAACCTAACAATTCCAACATCAAGTTACTGACATTTCCTCTAAGCCATCGACTGATGAATGGGTCCATGTCAAAAGGACTTGTTCAACTCTTAAGGAACGCATCCAGAATAATCGTGCACACACCATGCATGCTCGTGCTCTTGTGTGAAAGACACAATAAATGGAGAAGAAAGAGGTGGCTAAAGAACCACCAAAATCCCACAAAGTTCGGACTCCAAAGACCAAAACTACGTGAAAATCAAGTCGAGAGACGGAAGGAAGTGTCTCCTGTAGCCGAGATAGCCTCAACTATCTTGTCGGCCGAGACAAACCAAGCCGTCTCACCTAAAACCAAGCCACACCAATCTGTCTCTCCTAAGGAACCACCTCCTCGGCCGTTTCTTCACCTCCGTCGACGTCCGCTCCAAGTCCATCTTCCACGGTTGCTTCCACCATGCTACACATGAAGACTTGGGTCAGTCCTGACCTTTCGAAGTTCGAAATCACGATGGCGGATCATCTTGGTCCTCTACATGAAGATCGAAGCAAATCTTCAATAAAAGAACGCTTGAGTTCGGTGAACGAAACCTAAGAAGTTCCACAGTCTGGAGGTCGTACACATCCTCCCATCAAGCTAATCACTTTTCAAAGGTGTCCCGCCACTTTCAAACAAACTGGGACACCTCAATGTACCTGCTCGTGAAACATGCACAAAAGTGGCAAGGAGGCCTCCCCTTCTAAGAGAATTCTTATCACCGCCCACCTGGGGGCATGCATCGAAGCCCAGGAGCCCGTTAAGACTTCACACTCGCAAAGGGATGGTTCTAAACGTGTGACTCCTGAGAATGTCAACAAGGCTTTACATCCCCAAAAGAAGACGTGCCCATCAAAAGATAACATTATGCTTGGGGAATAACATCAACAGACAATAAGGTGCTCCGGTCATCATGCTGATGAGTTATACTATCAGGCTGGTGGTGTGAAAAAAATCTCAAAAAAGGATTGTCCGAGAAATGAGCTCTCATTGTTCTTGCAAGAAGCTCATCAGGGTAGTATTATCATAATGTAGCTGCTCTAATACCACTCCATAGAGAGTCTCAGTATTCCAGAGACTTTCCACCAAGGCATCAAAGCCTAAGCCAAGACGTCTCCGCAAGGGAAGATCATCTGTCCAAGATGACGAGTTCACACAAGTCACGGTCAACATGGCTGACAAAAGAAAGTCAAAATGACATTCAAATGATTTTGATCCTGACTTTAGCCCAGGAGGAAGAGTCAATCCAAGGATATCCTAACGAATGTCTCAACTCTAATTAAGAGCCACCAGACGTAGGGACTATTAGAGAATGCACGAAGGACTATCTTCGGATGACGAGCTTTCAAACACTTACTCTGCAGTCACTTCGGATGATACAATATCTAGCATAGAGCAAGCTAGGGAGTCATTCACAATCACTCCTGACCAGTTAGCTCAAATGCTTGAAGAAGCTCTGGCTAAGTAACGAGAAGAAATCAGAGCTGAAATGAAAATGGAGATGGAGTTGACCATGCAACAGATGAGGGAATTGCAGGCTCAACAATATCAACCTGAACCAAGTTAACGGGTTGAATCCAGTCATCACAATGCCACACCGATTCAAGATAATGTTGAAGACAGCAACATAGATGTAGATGAGCATATTTTTGCTGACCCTCCTCCCAACAACAATAACGCAGGGGGTGGTGCAATTGATTCTTCTCAACATTGCCTAAAGAAAGATACATGCGAGGATAAGAAGATGATGAGAGAGCTGGAGAGTAATGTCAACGCCTTAATGTCCACTTAAGAAGTAAAGAAGACCGACATTCCATGCCCATATCTGAGAAAATGAGAGTCAATTCCGTACCCAGCAAAGTTCAATATAATTAACTTCACGCCATTTGACAGGAGAGGCTCACCTACTTAGCACTTAATTCAAGTCCTATTTGGGGATGATCTCTAGACACGAAATTGATGGTCTGGTCATTCATAGACACTCTTCGTGGGCCGCCTTCGAGTGGTACCAGCACCTTAAGTCAGAGAGCATCAATAGCTAGGATGACATGGAAAACTTGTTTCTCATCAACTTCTTCGATGATGATACTGAAGTGTCAATCGGAACTCTTCTGGACGAGAAGCAGAAGAATGGAGAGTCAGTCAACAACTTCGTCTAACACTTCTAAAACAAAAAAAAAAATGAAATGTCGAGATCAGGTTGCAGAGGAGTTCATACTCCAAACTTGCTACAACAATCTTTCTCTGGTTGTGCTAGAAGCCATGGGAGTGGTACCATCCAAAACCTGGAAAGAATTGAAAGTACGTAGAGAACAAACCGAACGTTTTCTCAAAAGAAAGAAGGCTGAGAGAGGCCAACCAGCGGCAAATTCTTTAAAGTAGAATTTCATTGCTCTTGTAGAGGGAAGGCGTCAGTGACTGCAGTGGATGCAAATCAAACATCACATCGACAACCGCAACAACAATTGCCACAACAATCCTTATTTCATTGGTAGAATCAAGCGCATCAACCTCAGAGACATCAAAGAACTTTAGAACCAAGATTCCTAAAGGAGTACTCCTTCAAAGAAGATGAAGTACTAGCTATATTCAAGTATCTTCTGGACAACAATAAGATCAAGCTACCACCAATCACTGACAAAGAAGAAGCTAAAAAGACGTCAGACCCAAAATA
This sequence comes from Asparagus kiusianus, assembly GCA_022839385.1. NCBI lineage: Eukaryota > Viridiplantae > Streptophyta > Magnoliopsida > Asparagales > Asparagaceae > Asparagus > Asparagus kiusianus. The sequence continues at coordinate 18,554 of BQKN01000236.1, forward strand.
CTGTGCGTATCATAGAAGGGTTCACCATCCCATGAAGGCTTGTTACGTCCTCAAAGAAATAATACAAGACTTGATCGATGCTGGCATCATAACAGGAAAACTGAAGGAAAGGAAAGTGGGAGCAAACGCCGTGTCTATCAGCTTTGGATCCGTCCCTCTGTCGTGGCTCCAACCAGAGCCCGTGTCAAACGTGGAGTTGAAGATGGTCAATGATGATCTCTATGGACAACATCAGAAAGGACTCGTGCCACATACAACTCCTAATGGCGACGTTCTATGGGTCCACCCTGACCTTCTTAACGATGAGCAATGGACGAGATATTCTTCTAAGAAGAAGTTCAAGAACAAGGGCAAGTCTTGCTATTCTACCTCAGCAGATCCGGAGAAAGATGATGATGCTATCCCAACTTTGTCATTCCCTAAGGATGAACATAAAGTTTTGGTAGCCGACGGAGAACTGTCCTTTGCCACTAGAAGCGGGAATGAATATCGGTACAAATACCCAGAAGCTTCTGATCTGAATGCTAAGACATTGACTGAACTGAGGGTGGTTACGACACCTTCTAAGCCTTTTGAGAAGCGTCAATAGAAGTCTACTACAAAATAGAAAGAAGTTGAGGCTAAGCAGAAGGAGAAAGAACCCCAGCACAAAGAGGTTCAAATTCCAAAGTAGTCTTATTTTAATCGATTGATTAGGAGAGACAAATAGAAAAGTTTGAGCACTCCATACCACTTTGATGTTATGGCTCAATTGGACAACATCCCAGTGAGGATCACTCTATATAAGTTGCTGCGTCTGTCCAAAGAGACCAGAGAAGCTTTACAAGAAGTCTTGGCTGATTCTGAGGTTTTCCTCACTCAAGTCAAACAAGTCTCTGAAAAGCCTGAAGCGTTAGTTCAATATTGCAACTTGGTGGCCAAACAATTCCCTTGCATCACCTTCACTCGGGAAGACATGCAAGTGAGAAACTCAAAGCATGACCGGCCTTTGTACTTCACCGGGTACATTGGTTTAAGTGTTGTCAACCGGATCCAAGTCGATCCAGGTTCCACAGTTATTATCATGCCACTCTGATTGATGTATCATCTCGGAATTCCCGACAGCAAGTTGGCGTCCACAGGCACTGTTATCTATAGGTTCAACACCAGTGGATCCAGGCCACTAAGTAAAATCCGAATGAAGTGTCGGCTTGGAGATTTGAAGTCTGAGGTTACATGTTATGTGATTAATGCAGAGACTTCCTATAACTTATTGGATCGACTTTAGATTCATAGTAATGTTATAGTTCCTTCTACCCTCCATCAGTGTCTGAAGTATGTGGACAATAATAATGAGGTCAAGACGGTAGTCGCGGATAAGCAACCATTTAAGGGGTTAGAAAATTATTTTACTGATTCCCTTTTATATGGTGTTGAATCCAATACTAAACTATCAGCCCAGGGTACAAACATCGAAGAAGAAGCTGATACCGAAGCCGGGTTCGATTACGATGAAGGTCTTATATTTAATGACATTGAACCCTTTATAATCAATCTTGACGGTGGTGAATCGTCAGATGAAAGTTATAACTAGCAACTTACCGATTATGTAATAAATGATGATTTAGAGTACTTGCCTAGTCTTGATGATATAATGCAGGGGATGTATAATAATCCTGACATACACATGCTACTTCTATCGTCTTGCATGACAATGAAGCGTGTCCAAGACTCCTTCAGAATAACTCTTTTCCTTACCTTCAGAATAACTCTTGTCCTTACCGCTAAGGTAGGGGGTGGAAAAGAGATAGTCTTCGATAAAGGAGAGTTGTGTCCACCATCAAATCCCTTTTTGAAGAATGACAGCGATGATGAAAAACCTGGTCACCATTTTTATTCAGATATAGTCCACAAGCACGAGATTACATGAAGAAATAGGGATACAACTTCGTGCTCAAGGAAGGTCTTTGCTTTGGTCGAGGTCATCGAGTTCCATCCTAGCCTGCCTATGTACTAAGAGGGAAACTTGACAATTATTACGGGTATAGAAGAGGTCTAGGCACTTCTTTGTCCTCTGACGAATGTTGTTGGTAGGTTAATAACCAATTGGCCAATCCGAACAGGGATGGACATTTTTCAAATTCTTCAGAATGGAATTCTGATGTTAGCCTTGGGGAGATGTTCAAAGGCATAATGTCAAACATGACTACTGCCAATCCTGCCACAATGGAAGAAGACGATCAATTGCCAACCTGGGAAGATCCTTGGATCCATCACTTGAACATCCACTATGATGATAGATTCAAGCAAAGAGAACCTCCTACTGAGGATAAGGTGGCTTAAATCAACATGGGTGATGAAGCAAATGCAAAGCCCATATTCATTAGTGACAGCTTCCCAACAGAAGAAAAAGGGGAGTTGATTGCCCTAATCATGGAGTACATTAACGTCTTTTCCTGGTAATACAAAGATATGCCAGGACTCGACCCAAATGTGGCAATGCACCACCTTAACATCAAACTAGATGTCAAACCTGTCAAGCAGCAGCAAAGATGGTTTCGCCTATAGATTGAAGAGGTGATTGAAGCTAAAGTAAAAAAGATAATCGACACAGGCTTTATCTGGGAGAAGCAACATCCAGATTGAGTGGAGAATATTGTTCTGGTCCTTAAAAAGAATAGGAAAATCATAATCTGCATCAACTTCAGAGATCTGAATACCGATTGCCCAAAAGACGACTTCCCTCTTCCTATTACGGACGTTATCATCGACAACATGTGTGAGTTTGAGAGAATGTCCTTCATGGATGGATTTTCAGGATACAACCAAATCAAGATGTATCCCGACGATGCGAAGCACACCTTATTTAGGATGCCACTTAGCATCTTCTGCTACACGGTTATGTCCTTCGGCCTAAAGAACGCTGGTGCTACATACCAATAAGCTATGACGAAGATTTTTGAAGAGCACATCTGGAAAACTGTCGAGTGCTATGTTGATGACTTGGTCGTGAAAAGCCACTACAAAAATGATCATATCCAAGACTTGAAAATAATGTTTGATCTCATGCGGAGTCACCAACTGAAAATGAACCCCACTAAGTCTTTCCTGGGAATTTCTAGTAGCAAGTTCCTCGGATTCATCATCACCACGAAAGGTATCCATATTAACCCGAATAAAGTGAAAGCGATCCATGAACTATGACCTTCGAGAAATCTCAAAGAACTTAGAGGATTGAAGGATGATTGGCTTACATCAGTCGATTCATCTCGAATCTATTTGGAAAGTGTCAACCGTTCTCTAGGCTCACAAAGAAGGGCATATCATTCATTTGGGATGAAGCATGCCAGAAAGCATTTGAAGATATCAATGTATATTTGTCAAATCCTCTTGTCCTTGTTGCATCGAAGTCAGGGAAACCATTTTTGATCTACGTCAAGGCAACAAACCACTCATTAAGTGCTTTGCTTGCACAAGACAATGACAATGGTCATGAGCAGGCAGTTTATTATCTAAGCCGAACATTGATAGGTGCTAAATCCCGATATCTAATGATCGAAAAGGAGTGCCTCGCCTTGGTGTTTGCAATTTAGAAGATGCGATACTATTTAGTTGGACAGACAATTTATGTTATTTCTAACATCAACCCAATTTGAGTATTCATGATGCAGCTTGCTTCCATGAATTGGTGACTAACGAGGTTAGGCCTTGCTCCTGTCCTAATACGACCTTCACTTCAAACAATAAAAGTCAGTAAAAGGACAAGCGATCTGTGATCTTCTAGCAGTTAATCCTACAAAGGATGCAGTTGAACTATGCAAAGATTTATCGGATAAAACCCATAAAGTCAACACTACCTCTCATTAGTAGGTGTGGTAGTTATACTTTGACAGTGCTTCTCGAGTGACTAACGTGGTAAGCACTCCTGGATGTTCCAAAATCTCTTTAGGAGTCGAAGTTGTCTTGGTCACACCAGAGAAATATGTGATACATCGGGCCTACTCATTGATTGAGCCATGCTCTAACAACATGGCTGAGTATAATGTACTTCTCATTAGACTCAATTTCACCAAAGAGCTGGGGTGGAGTACCTTGAAGCTTTTGGTGATTCTCAACTGATAGTTAACCAAGTTTAAGGAGAGTACGAAGTCAGTAACCAAGACCTGATCCTATTCCATCAAGCGGCTGTTGAGCTAGCAGACTCATTTGAAGAGTTTTTCATCGAATACATCCCACACCTCTAGAATGCTTACATAGATGCGTTGGCGGCCCTAGCAGTCTCCTTAGCTCAGTCTCCCGAGACAGAACAGTTGGTCACGGTAAGAACTCACCAACTCTTCATACCTGATTGCACCTTAGATATCAAAGAGGTGCACACAACCAGAATCAAACTCGACTCTCGAGATTGGTGGTTCCCCATCATTGATTATGTATTGCACGTCATTTTGCTAGAAGACATAAAAGAAAGAGAATCGATCCGACGAAGGGCGTTGAGATTCTACTTAAATGTAGTAACCCAAACGCTCTATCACCGTGCATATGACGGGTTGCTACTCTAATGTCTTTCAACTATAGAGGCACAAGAATCCCTCAAAGAAGCGCATGACAGGACTTGTGATGTGCATCAACGCGGTCTTAAACTTTATGATCACCTCAGAAGAATAGGCTATTATTGCCCGTCCATGGGTAAGGACGCAGTCGCGTATGCTCGACGATGCCACGCATGTTAGATACACGCTAATTACATGTATCAACCTCTGGAGCACTTTCACCCTTCAGCCATATCATGGTCATTCGAAACCTGGAGAATGGACGTTGTGGGTCCTATTTCCCCTCCATCAGCTAAAGGTGACCGCTTTATCTTGGCCATCATCGATTACTTTTCCAAGTGGACTGAATCCATTCCACTCAAAGAGGTTAAGATGAGTGATATCATAAAGTTCATCAAACACCATTTTATTTACCGATATGGTGTTCCAAAGTGAATCGTGCATGACAACGGCCTATAGTTTGTCAGCAACTCCTTCATCAAATTCTGTGGAAAGTTCAGAATTCAAGACGTCTCGTCAACAAACCTACAATCCCACTACCAATGGTTTAGCCGAAACCTTCAACAAGACCATTATCAAGATCTTGTTAAAGTTTGTAAGAACCAACAAGCGAGATTAGGATGATAAACTGGGTGAAGCTCTCTGGGCTTATCGTACCATAGTTTGCACATCGACTGGAGCAACTCCATATTCATTTGTGTATGGATGTGAAGCCGTCCTTCCCTTGGAGATCCAAATTACATCTCATTGTGTTGCTCTCACAACATGGATAACGACGGAAGAACAACATCAAAAATGTCTCGAAGAACTTGAGACGTTAGACGAGAAACGCTTGGAAGCTCAATAACAAATTGAGTTATACCAAGCTAGAATCTCTAGGGCCTTTAACAAAAAGGTCCGACAATGGGTCTTTAAGGAGGAGACTTGGTGCTTGCCATTTGGCGACCAATGATACTCAATTCCAAGAAGAAAGGCAAGTTTCAGCCTAAGTGGGAAAGACCATTTGTAGTAGAGACAGTCTACTCAAACGGTGCATATTGCTTGATCACCCAAGACGGTGATAAAATCATGATATCAATCAATGGGAAGTTCCTGAACATGTACTACCCTTAGTGCATTCAGGATAACCCATTGGAAGCATACAATTGGAGATGGCACTGATACCCACTAACTGGAAGTTCATGGAGGATACTACACATGGTATTCTTAAGGATAACCTGAGATTAACCGGTCATTCAAGATGAAAATCAACCATCTGAATAATTTGTTCTTAACCATAAAAAATGATTAAAACACTCCCACTATGATTATTTAATCATTACCAAGATGATTAAAATTTTCCAACTGTGACTCTAAGTTCCTTTGGAGATGAAGCACATCCCATCGGCTTCAATTCAATTGGAACAAATTTTCTAAAGTCTTCTGTGTCATTGATATTTGCTCAATAACCAAGATTCTCTTGTGAAGTGAAAGATAACAAAATACATTTTTTCCTTCAGCCCTAATCATTGGTTGTTTCCAATAGCCAAGATCTAATGAAAGATATAATTCAATTAAAGATATAATGAATCTAGAATTGAATCCACTAACTAATTTTAATTATAAATTATGAATCATTCTCTTTTTATCACATTTTACTTTAGATTTATTAAGAATAGACTATCAAACTATTTAAGGAAAGTATAACCTATCACATTATCATCTAAACAAAAATAATATTCATGAAAAGAATAGCAACTAGATATTAATTCTAGAATTCATAAGCATAACCTATCAAACCACTCAAAATAAGCATAGATTATCAAATTCTTCTTCTACTAATTAGTTCTCTAGTTGATTATCCTATACATGATCATTTTAAGTGTAAGAGAAGAATTCACATAATATAAAGGAAATTAGGCTAGTTTCATACAATTCTAAGATTCCTACAAGAATTAATTTCACATCTTAAGAAACAAAAACAAGAAATGAAATAAAAAGAATAAGAACTAATTACAAAGATGAAAAATGAGAACACAGAAAATTACACTATGAACAAGAAATAATCTAACTAAAATGCAAAAGAACATAAATGAAAATAAATCTATTCTACAAATTAAAAGTGTAAAATAAAATAGAGACAAGAAAATAAATCTACTCTACAAGACATGAATATAAATCTAAACTAATAAGGAATAAAAAAAGAAATTACTATAAAGAAATAAAAGAGAAAATAAAAGAAAACCTTCATAATAATCTTCATCTTCATCATTATCATCCAATAAAGAGAAGAAAATGTGAAGAGGTGAAAAAAAATTCTTTTATTAATTGTAACAAAAGTTACAAATTTGGAAGGTCTTCTTAATTAAGAGTAACCCTCCTCTCTAAATGGAGTTACAAAATTTTTAATACCCTCAACCCCTCATTCTCTACCCCTATTTATAGCATACAATAATGAATGAGAGCCGTTGGATCAAACTTGAGCCTCCAAGACACTCAATTTTAGCCTTTAAATTTGGAACAAGAACATGGCATCTATGCCAGCATCTATGCCACCATCGATGCTGGCATCTATGCCAGCATCTATGCCACCTATCGATACCGGCATCTATGCGGCCATCGATGCTAGCATCGATAGGCTTGTTTTTTCATTTTCTGGCTGATTTTTTCCTCTTGCTTAGGCTTTAACTTTTGATTTTTGCTTATATTCTTTATTAATCTACAATTAAAGATAAACATAATTATTAGTGATATAGTTATTCATGTAAAAATAGTTAATATGGGTATAAAATTGTAATAAACATGTGATTATCAAATACCCCATAACTAAACTTTTGCTAATCCTCTAGCAAAGAAAAAAAATTAAAAATCCTAACTCATTTTTACAGTAATCGCGGTTGTATTTAGCGCATACAATAAGCCTTTAAACCCGTATGTTACCCTAGACAACGAGTTGTAGTCTCGTGAGGGTTTGCAGTGAATATACTTACAAAATCCGGTCAACTTGCCAATTTAAAGAAGTCGGTAAATAACTAATTTTACTTGATATATTTAGACATTCTAATTGAATCTAGTTATTACTCAATAAAACAGTTTTTATATATAACTCTAAGGAAAATCTCCTAGAAAATCTTTTCATTATAGCAATACAAAACTAAGTCAAACTTAGAAATTTAATTTAAAAGTTTTGAAAAGAACATGCTAACTCTTTGTTTTAAATAATTTTCAAGCCTCTTGATCAAAATCATTTTTCAAGATCATATATATATATATATATATATATATATTTTTTAATATATATAAATATCACTCTTTATTCTTTGGTGAATTTCTTTTTCTATTTTATTAAGCTTTCTAAGTGACCATTTAACGAGCTTTGGGCCAATGAATCCTAACCTAATTGGGTTTAGGTCATTAAGTATGGAAATACTCATTGGGCTTAATTACTCGGTCAACTTAGGCTTTATAAGATAGAATAACTTTGAATTTAATATTTTTTAATACATTTTTGGTGCCTATTTTCCGTACTCTTCTTTAGCAAAGTTAGTTTTTTTTAATATATATATGTGCATAAGTATATATATTTTAAAAAATATGTAGAACAAGACAACTTGAAAAATTATTTTCAACTCTAAGCTAAGCATGAAATTTTTTTATTATTTTAATTAAAAGTCTAAGTTAAGGCTTAAGTGAAGTATACTACATTGAAAGTTATTTCTAAAAAAATTTATTTAGAGTTATCATAAAAGGCGAACTTGAGTATAAAACTAACTAGGGATTAGAAATTTTTAAAATTTATCAAATAGATTAATTATTAATTATCTCTATTATTTTGGTAAGTGATAATATTATTATAAATATTTTTTTTCAAAAAAGAAAGAAAGAGAGAAGAAAAAAATTTATGACATAAAATTATGGCATAGAAAGAAGAAATAAAATAAAGACGAAAAATAACTAGTTCCCACCCTCTCACCTAAATTTTCCATTGTCCTCAATGCAAATTCTCTGATACACAAAGTAAAACAGATAAGAATAGAAGAACTTACATTTGTTCGGTTGACCAAGAATAATGATGATAAAAATCTATAATTACCTTTAGTATGAGGATTATGAAATCAAAAAAAAATTATTCTTCTCTTTTTTTCTTTTTTTTCATAAATAATGTGGTTCATGGAGTACCAACACGTCCTCCTCTTCGAGCATAGAATATTCCAAAAATGATTTTAGACATTGACCATTAATTTTAAACGTATGATAATTTTTATGATTTTCTATCTCGACAGCCCCACGTGAGAAAACTTGTTTGACAATAAATGGACCTGACTATCTTGATCTTAATTTTCTAGGAAAAAGATATAATTTTGAGTTGTACAGTAAAACTTTTTGTCTCAGAGTGAAATTTTTCTATAAAATTGAATTGTCATGGAAAATCTTGGTTTTTTCTTTATAAATTTTTTATTTTATATATGTATCGTTTTGAATTTCTTCCAACTCATTTATTTGGAGCAATTTGTTCTTACCTGCCGAGTCTAAGTCAAAATTTAACTATTTTATAGCCACATTGCTCGGTGTTCCAACTCCACTAGTAGATGACAAGTTTTTCCAAACACGAACCTGTATGGTGACATCCCCAAATTGGCCTTGAATGCTATCTGATATGCCCACAGAGCATCACGCAATTTTACAGACTAATCTTTTCTGTTACGATTAACTATTTTTTCTAAGATTTATTTGATCTGCCTATTTATGACCTCTACTTGGCCACTGGTTTGGAGGTGATAAGGAGTTGATAATTTATGTGTGATTAAATATTACCTCATCAAAGCCTCAAAAGAATGATTATGGAAATATATACCATTGTCGCTAATGATTGCTTGGGTCACTCCAAACCGCACGAAAGCATTCTCCTTCAAAAACTTGACAACAACCTTGTTATCATTAGTCTCGCAAGCTACCGTCTCAACCTATTTTGACATGTATTCGACGGTTACTAGAATGTAGATATTTCCAAAGGAATTTGGAAATAGTCCCATAAAATCGATACCCCACAAATTAAAAATTTCAACAACTAAGATGGGTTGTAAGGGCATCATATATCTTCTAGTAACTTTTCCTAAAAGCTGACAACAGTTATAGGTTTTGCAAAACTCAGATGAATCCTTAAAAAGATTGGGCAAATATAACCCACACTGGAGAATTTTTTAGCTATTTTTCTTGAGCCAAAGTGGCATCCGCATGCTTGCTCATGACAAAAGGACAGAACGTTCCTAGTTTCTTCAGTGGGAATACACCTCCTAAAAACCTGATTAGGATAGTATTTGAACAGATATGAATCATCCCAGTAAAAGTATTTTACCTAGGAGAGGAAACGAGACCTATTGTAAAACCCCGTACATTTTGATAATTTATGGAGGTGTCAATCAGCGCAGTGGAAGCATGGAACGAGATGGCAAGCAACAGATTCAAATAATCCAGTTTTTAGCTCGTGAGTCGACTTATAACTCATCATGAGTCGACTCATCAGGTTAAGTCGACCCATGACTGTCATGAGTCGACTCACGATATCGAGTCCCGTTATTAAAAGTTTCTGCTGAGTCGACTCATCAGTTTATGAGTCAACCCATGAGTCATGAGTCGACTCATAACTGACCATGAGTCGACTCATCGAGGGTTTTCTAGTTTTTACAGTTCGGGTTTGTTTGAGTTTGCGGGTCGGGTTTTAACTGTTCATATATTATCTCCTCGACCCGAAAACACCTCTTTTCATCAGTTCTCCCCAGAGAAACACTAGCCTCCTTTCCCCGTCTAAACCCTAGTTCGTTTTTGGGCGTTTTTAGGAAATTTTCGGGGGATTTTAGCAGCTTCTTCTGGTTGTAGCGAAGGGAATCATTCTTCAGTACACCTAAGGTGAGTAGCATCTCGTCCAATCATTTTCCCACGTTTTTAAGAGTTTTTCCTAATGTTTTCATGAGGTTTATTGAGACTAAGAAGTATTTTCAAGTATAAATCGATGCTCTTATTAGTGTAGATGTTAAAATCATGTGTTTAAGATTTCAAAATCCTTACCAACGAATGTTTTTGATGAAACCCAGATCTGGGAATTTATTTAAAGAATATAAATATGAGTTTTTATTTCGATTACATGCTCTCATACATGTTTAGGGATTTAATGTTAGATCTAACATGCAAGATTTCTATTTCCATGTTTTATATGAATTTTACACTGTCTCATATGTTTAGAACTGATAATATATTATTTGGGTTTGATGAATTCGATTTTAGATGAATTTTTGCAAAAATAACACATCATGCACGAACAGGGAAAACCCCTCTGTTCAGTCGATTGTGAGTCGACCGATGCCCCTGTCGACTGTGAGTCGACTGATGGCCCCAGTCGACTATAAGTCGACTGACGAGTAATTTATTTTTATTTCTGTTTCTGTTTAAATCACTTGCTGCATATATATATATATATATATATATATA
>BQKN01000236.1:29647-77189 GCA_022839385.1 Asparagus kiusianus
ACTGCTTATCATTTTGAGTATGAGGAGCTGCCTCGTTTATCGAGTATTAATTTTAGTATTAATGGTTTTATCTACACATGTAAGATTAGACATTTGTTACAAGCTTCGATCTATACATCGAGACACGTGTAAGAATATGATATGTTTTCTTTAACATTTGCATTCCATGTTTTATATACACAGTCCTCGTGTTGGACTATAATCCATCAAAGTCCTCGTGTTGGACTATAATCCATTAAAGTCCTCGTGTTGGACTATAATCCATCAAAGTCCTCGTGTTGGACTATAATCCATTATAGTTTTATGTTGGATAATTACTAAACCTTGAGTATGTTTCTTAACCGAGTTTGGAACACGACATATTATATGAGGCTGGGACATGATAGGTACCTAGGCTGAATATGTCTCTTATTGTAACTTTGACATGTTTACATTTATCGGTAGAGATGTGTTTGTTTTCTTTTCTTTTTTGTTTCCTGTATTAGACTTCGGGTTTGGTATTTAGGGATTTACAATTTAAGATACAAGGTATATACGTGAGGGTTTCCTTGTTTAGATTATTTCGCTCGACGTACCTACGCTCGTGTTGTAATTTCCTAAGTACCGAAACCTATTATTGTTAGGATTAATGATCTTATATTATTTTGTATTAACTGTATTTTCATATACAACGAGCCCTATCCCTTGGGATTGGTTGTGATGTTGCTCGCTAGCGCTTTGACGCTCGTTGTCCCTCCCCCTTTCAGGTAACGAGCCAGGAGCCCGGAGAGTCGCAGGTTAAGGGTGATTCTTATTAGCACCCGTTTATCCACTTATTAGATGTATTTCATTTTGTACTACACTTGAGACATTTTTAGATTTGAGAGATTTATGTTCTAGAGTTGTAAAGGCTACGTGCCTTATTTCATATATCAGATGTTATGTACTTTGAGACATGTTGAGATCTCCAGACTGTTATTATTCATTTCAGACATTGACTATGTATTCCAGCTTATTTGGTTGATAAGATGTATTAATTTGAGTTCCATCATTTTATCATGTATTTATTGTAGAATCTTTTTCTTGATTTGTACCTACACCTGTTGTTGATTCCACTAGAGAGATAGTAATTATGATGGTGAAACATGTTATTGCACGGTGTGGTGCATGGCAGGTTTGATATTTCTGGTTTCACCTCGGACTGTAGCCTTGTGTGAACCCAGTGGCGTCACAGTTGGTATCAGAGCCAGGTTTTAGTATCCTTAGGATCATCCTGTGTCGAGTCGTGGAGCTAGGTTAGAGTTTCTTAGGATTCATGTATAGTGTTCGCTAAGGATTTTCTAGTATGAGTCAGGACGATATATGCGTATATCTCAAAAATTGGGTATTTTTTTTATGACAACTATTTTATTTTGATTGAAAGTATTTGTGTGAATACTATGTGTTATGAATTCGTATAGTGATACGTTATATATATATATATATATATATATATATATATATATATATATATATTTGCTATCTCACTTACTATAAAAAATTAAGCTCTCCTTTTGATATTATAATTATCGAAGCAAGGATATGGTCGAGGTAAAACTCGTACCTGGAGAGCTGGGCATGCAGAGCCGAGCCGCAGCAGGCTCCACAGTATTTGATCGACTTCATGGCGTTGTTAGAAGCAAGATCTTACAACACTCGAGGAGCAAGAGGTGTATCCGTTTCCATCAGCAACACCACCTTCAAGAGATTCACCACCCGTTGTACCCATCGTGGAAGTAAAGAAGTAATACTAAAGAGTACACCACAACAACCAGCTATTGATAGAGCCGCAGAGCAGGAGGTTTAATAAAAAAAGATAGATATAAGACAATGAGAGCACCAGAGTTTCAAGGCTCACCAATTTCTATTGCAACCTATAAAGGGTAGAAGTATGTGAAAATTTCTTGAACGTCCACTTAGTACCAAGCAAGAGTTAGATGTATTCAGCATTAAGGACATCGCTGGAGGATATCAACGATGTTCAGAATTTTGACGGGGCAGCATTTATCACCTATTCGGGAGAAATTTTTGCACTACCTAAACAAGCAGTTAGAGCTAGTCTAAGTGAAGCAGAGAGATATACCCGTGGTGAAGGAAGAAAACAAAACCATAATAGTGACAATAATAATGGCAAGAGAACTATTGCAGAATCTAGAGAAACCTAGCAGCGGGAGAATGATTTTACCCTAGTAACAAGGACAACAGAAGAAATGAGCACAATATAATTTGAGAGCACCAAAGTAGCGCAGAGTTCGGAGAACATGTTTCAATCACAACAAGATCGAACAAAGAACGAAAGAATTGTCTTAGTACATTAGCAGGAAGCTAGCATGATAGAGGTCACGGTCGACAGTCTCAGAGTTATAATTTTGGCTAGCAGTGGGAAAATAGAGGCATTACTTGTTAATCCGAGGATTTAGGGGCCAGTAGGCCAGATTTACATTACCCAGAAGATTTGCATTACCCAGTAGAGTCTATTCAGCTGTATAGCGTGATCAGGGTACGAGCGGAGTTTTTTTTCATGATTTCCTTTTCAGCTCGGATCTAGTTTGGTTTAAGAAATTCGTTTATCTCTTATCTTTCATACCTTCGTTGATAGGTTTCAGCTTGTAGCATATTCCTTAGACTTTTAATTATCAGTCTATTCTCCTCTAGGTGGAGTGCCCCTTCTATGTATAGGAGGTATGCCATCAGACTAGACGAGTCTGAGTTAGTCATCAGGTTGATAGTGTTGATGATGTCAAATTTCGACATTCATTCTTGGTATGCATTAGCTATCATCATACCATATTAGTATCGACTGTATTACTGAAACAGTCAGCTTGTGAGCATTCGTTGGATTTGTAAAGATAGTAGCAACTTCACAGGGTAACCGGAATGTGGGTCATTTCTGGTATACGTCGAGTAGGTGATGCTGAGGGACCAGAGTGCTGATTTGTGTGAGACCGGAGTTATCTCAGAGTATCAGGATGTCTTTCAGGACATGCCTAGATTTTCTCTAGTGAAAGAGGTTGTTTCCTGTATCGAGCTGTAGGTGAGCACAGTACCGATATCCTGAGCACCCCATCGTACGGCACCTACTGAGACGAGGGAGCTACAGATAGAATTAGATAGATGAGTTATTATTTTAGAGTATTATTCTCTAGAGTATCTTTTTATTTATGGGAACACTGATCCTCTTCTGGAGAATGAGGACGGTAACTATGATTATGTGTAGATTTTTATGATATGAACGAGTTCACTATCCGGATTTGATAGGATTTATGACTTGTTCGATCAGCTGTGCGAAGCGCATTAAATTTTTTTAATCGAAGATTGATCTTTGATTTGGGTTATTGTAGTTGCGAGTTCGGGAGACAGATATATTTTCCCAAAGCCATTTTTCCTGATTCGATATGAATCTTTCGAGTTTCTGGTTATGCCGTTTGGATTGACTCATGCACCCGTGATATTCATAGATTTGATGGACAGGGTTTTCCATCCCTTCTTGGACCAGTTTGTAACCGTCCTTATCATATATTCGAGATCGGAGGCAGAACGCGCACAACATTTTCGGATTGCTTTACAGACTCTACAGGAGAATCAGTTATATGCCAAGTTCAGCAAATACGAGTTTTGGTTTTCAGAAGTCAGATTTCTCGGCCACGTCATCATCAGAGAGGGCATAGAAGTGGATCTGGCTAAAGTTATAGTAGTTCTTGATTGTGGACCGCCGAAGACGGTGACAGAGATTAGAAGATTTTTGGGTTTAGCCGGGTATTACAGGAAGATAATCCAGGAAAATTATGGTCTATGCAGATGCATTATTGGCAGATTTAGGAAGCGTCTTGATGCAGAATCAGAGGGTTGTAGCGTATATCTCGCGGCAACTGAGAGTGCATGAGCAGAACTACCCCACTCACGACTTGGAGTTAGCAGCGGTAGTATTCGCGCTGAATGTGTGGAGACACTACTTGAATTGAGTGAAGTTTGAATTGTTCATAGACCATCAGAGTCTAAAGTATCTTTTCTCTCAGAAGGAACTCAACCAGAGACAGAGGAGGTGGATCTAGTTTATCAAGGATTACGAGTTCGCGATTTAGTATCATCCCGAGAAGGCGAACGTCGTAGCAGATGCTTTGAGTAGGAAGCATTGACATCGGGTTACGGCTTTGAGGTGTTCATTGTATAAAGATCTTCTTACCCTTAGCTAGTTTGATTTTAGACCTGAGGATGGTGGTACCAGTGCATTTTTAGGAGCTGTGTTAATACAACCATCTTGGAGTAACGGAGTTGTCATAGCTCAGTTGGAAGACTCTTGGATTCAAATCTAAAAGAAGGAGATTACCAAATAGCCTAAGACTAATTAGGCCATTGGGACAAATAGAGGTCTACGGAAGAAGGATAGACTATTTATGCCAGTTATTGCAGAGCTTAAGAGGGAGTTTTTAGATGAAGCACATCGTACTCGGTACACGGTACATTCAAGGACTACAAAGATGTACAAAGAACTAAAGAGACACTTTTGGTGGAATGATATGCGTAGAAAGATTTTAAGAGTATATAGCTAAGTGTCTTACCTGCCAGCAAGTGAAGGCGGAATATCAGAGAACGGCAGGAACACTTCAGCCTTTACCCATTTCGGAGTAGAAGTGGACAGATATTTTTATGGACTTTATCGTAGGGTTGTCGAAGTCGAAGGAAGAGAATGATTATGTTTGGATGATAGTGGATAGCCGAATGAAGTCAGCATATTTTATTTCCATTGAAGACTAACTATACAGCTGAGACGTATGCGAGGATATTTATTCAGGAGACTATTCGACTTCATAGAGTTCCAGATACGATGGTATCGAATTGAGGTTCAGTGTTCATTTCGCATTTTTGGAAGAGTTTCCAGGATTCGTTGGCAACAGATTTATCTTACAGTAGTGTATTTTCAACCACAGACGGATGGTCAGACGGAGAGAGAAAATCAGATGTTGGAGGATATGTTGCGGGCTTGTGTCATTGACTTTCAAGATAGTTAGGGGGATCATTTTCTGCTAATAGAGTTCGCTTATAACAACAGTCATCAAGCGACAATTGGTATGGCCCCGTATGAAGCATCGTACGGGAGGTCTCACAAATCACTTATATGTTAGGTAGAGCCGAAGGATAGCTTAATGTTTGGGCCAGAGCTTATGATACAGATTACTAAGAGAGTAACATTGATCAGAGAACAGATTCTAGCTACTCAGAGTCAGCAAAAGAGCTATGCAGATAAGAGATGAAGACCTTTGGAATTTTATATTTGAAGAGTTAGTTATGCTAAAAGTACCATCGATGAAAGACGTTCAGCGATTCGGAAGGCGGGGAAAACTTGAGCTGAGATATGTTATATTGGACCATTTCGGACTTTGGAGCTTATTGGAGCTGTTACATATAGACTAGACCTTCCAGCATCGATGACTAGTGTACATAAAAAATTCATGTTTCATGTTTTTATGCTTAAGAAGCACTTACATGATGAAGAGCAACAACGAATGTTGAACGCACCGGAGATTTAACTTCAGGATGTTTTGTCTATGATTAAAATCCCAGTTTGTATACTTGCTAGAGAGACAAGAAATTTAGAAACAAGTTGTTTTCCTTTGGTAAAAATTTGGTGGAATTGAAAAGGAGTAGAGGAGGTTTCTTGGGAGCGCGAGGAGGATGTACATCGCGACTATACACACCTATTTGATTAAGTAAATTAAATTTATGTATGACTTATTTATGGCTTATAGTTACATGTATGGTGATGTTTATACTTAACACTAAAATGAAGGTATTAACACTTATCTCCTAAGTACTTAGAATATATGGTATATATATGAGGGGTTCCTTGTTTGGATTTTTCGCTCGATGTACTTGTTCCATTTAGTTAGGGGTTAAGTGGGGATATTTACATTTTAGATGGTTAAGTGTAGACATCGAAGATGGTTTTCGAGAGCGCAAAGATATTATGCTGTGCGACTTCCTGCACCTATTGAGGAAGTAGATTGATTTATGTGTGCGATTATTTGAGTGGTTATATTTAGATTTAACGCTAGAATGAGGATATTTCCGCTTAATTCTTAATCTTTTGGAACACATGGTATATATATGGGGGGTTCTTTGTTTGTATTTTTCACCCGACGTACTAGTTCCATTCGATTAAGGGTTGAGTGGGAGTATAGTCATCCTGGATTGTTAAATATAAATATTGCTATATGCTTATCTAGAGTTTAATATTATGAGATGTGTATGTGTGCGGGTTGGATTAGACCCTCGTCGTGCTTTTCAAGTAACCTTATGTGTTATATATGATTTCTGAAGTTCGAGGACAAAATTCTTTTAAGGGGTAAGAATGTAAAACACCGTACATTTTGATAATTTATGGAGGTGTCAATCAGCGTAGTGGAAACATGGAATGAGACGACGAGCAGCAGATTCGAAGAATCCAGTTTTCAGCTCGTGAGTCGACTTATAACTCATCATGAGTCGACTCATTAGGTTGAGTCGACCCATGACTGTCATGAGTCGACCCATGACTATCATGAGTCGACTCATGATATCGAGTCTCGTTGTTAAAAGTTTCTGCTGAGTCGACTCATCAGTTTATGAGTCGACCCATGAGTCATGAGTCGACTCATAACTGACCATGAGTCGACTCATCGAGGGTTTTCTGGTTTTTGCAGTTCGGGTTTGTTTGGGTTTACGGGTAGGGTTTTAACTGTTCATATATTATCTCCTCGACCCGAAAACACCTCTTTTCATTAGTTCTCCCCAAAGAAACCCTAGCCTCCTTTCCTCCTCTAAACCCTAGTTCGTTTTTGGGCGTTTTTGGGAGATTTTTGGGGGATTTCAGCAGCTTCTTGTGGTTTGTAGCGAAGGGAATCATTCTTCAGCACACCTAAGGTGAGTAGCATCTCGTCCAATCCTTTTCCCATGTTTTTAAGAGCTTTTCTTAATGTTTTCATGAGGTTTATTGAGCCTAAGAAGTATTTTCAAGTATAAATCGATGCTCTTATCAGTGTAGATGTTAAAATCATGTGTTTAAGATTTCAAAATCCTCACCAACGAATGTTTTTGATAAAACCCAGATCTGAGAATTTATTTAAAGAATATAAATATGAGTTTTTATTTCGATTACATGCTCTCATACATGTTTAGGGATTTAATGTTAGATCTAACATGCAATATTTCGTTTTCCATGTTTTATACGAATTTTACACTGTCTCATATGTTTAGAACTGATAATATATTGTTTGGGTTTGATGAATTTGATTTTAGATGAATTTTCGTAAAAATAACACAACATGTACGAACAGGGAAAACCCCTATGTTCAGTCGACTGTGAGTCGACCGATGCCCCCAGTCGACTTTGAGTCGACTGATGGCCCTAGTCGACTATAAGTCGACTGACGAGTGATTTATTTTTATTTCTGTTTCTGTTTAAATCACCTGCTGCATATATATATAGTGTATATATATATTCGAGTGTACTGTTTATCATTTTAAGTATGAGGAGCCGCCTCGTTTATCGAGTATTACTTTTAGTATTGATGGTTTCATCTACACATGTAAGATGAGACATTTGTCACAAGCTTCGATCTGTACAGCGAGACACATGGGATATGTTTTCTTTAACATTTGCATTCCATGTTTTATATACACAGTCCTCGTGTTGAACTATAATCCATCAAAGTCCTCATGTTGGACTATAATCTATTAAAGTCCTCGTGTCCATCAAAGTCCTCGTGTTGGACTATAATGCATTACAGTCTTATGTTGGATAATTGCTAAACCTTGAGTATTTTTCTTAACCGAGTTTGGAACACGACATATTATATAAGGCTGGGACATGATAGCTACCTAGGCTGAATATGTCTCTTATTGTAACTTTGACATGTTTACGTCTATCGGTAGAGATGTGTTTGTTTTCTTTTCTTTTTTGTTTCCTGTATTAGACTTCGGGTTTGGTATTTAGGGATTTACAATTTGAGATACAAGGTATATACATGAGGGTTTCTTTGTTTGGATTATTTCACTCAACGTACCTACGCTTGTGTTATAATTTCCTAAGCACCGAAACCCATTATTGTTAGGATTAATGATCTTATATTATTATGTATTAACTATATTTTCATATGCAACGAGCCCTATCCCTTAGGGTTGGTTGTGTTGTTGCTCGCTAGCGCTTTGACGCTCGTTGTCCCTCCCTCTTTCTGGTAACAAGTCAGGAGCCCGAAGAGTCGCAGGTTGAGGGCGATTCTTATTAGCGCCCGTTTATCCACTTATTAGATGTATTTCATTTTGTACTCCACTTGAGACATTTTTAGACTTGAGAGATTTATGTTCTAGAGTTGTAAAGGCTACGTGCCTTATTTCATGTATCAGATGTTATGTACTTTGAGACATGTTGAGATCTCCAGACTGTTATTATTCATTTCAGACATTGACTATGTATTGCAGCTTATTTGGTTGGTGAGATGTATTAATTTGAGTTCCATCATTTCATTATGTATTTATTGTAGAATCTTTTACTTGCTTTGTACCTACACCTATTGTTGATTCCACTAGAAAGATAGTAATTATGATGGTGAAATATGTTATTGCACGGTGTGGTGCATGACAGGTTTGATATTTCTGGTTTCACCTTAGACTACAGCCTTATGTGAACCCAGGGGCGTCACACCTATCCTGTTTAGACCAATGAGAAGGGATCTGTTTCATGACCAAGTAATTCACAATATTAGCAAACCATGGAAACATATTGGATTTGTAGGAGTTGTTCATCAGGAAAATGTTCATCGATTAGGACGGTTGATGTTGGTGTATTCGGGAGTCTAGAGAGGTGATCTTCTATAGGATTTTTTACTCCTTTTCTGTTAAAAATTTGAATGTCAAACTCTTAAAGCAGGAGAATCCATCTAATGAACCATGCTTTGACATATTTTTTGGTCAAAATATACTTAAGTGCGACATGATCTGTGAAAACTTTGGTTAAAGACCCGATGAGATAAGACCTGAATCTTCTAAGGCAAAGACTACAACTAAAAATTCTTTCTTAATGACAAAGTAGTTTTACTGGGCATCGTTCAAAGTCCTACTGGCATTGTAGATCACATGCAGTTTTCCATCAATTTGTTGTCCTAAAATAGCACCGATTGCAAAATCAAGTGCATCGCACATTAATTTGAAGGGTAAAGTCCAATATGATGTATGAATGATAGGAGATGTGGTTAGCTCCTTTTTGAGATACTCAAAAGCTTTGAGGCATTCGGGGAAGAAATCACATGATGTATTCTTGGCTAAGAGGTTGGTCAATGGTCTAGCAATTTTGCTAAAATCTTTGATAAAACATCGATAAAAACTAGCATGACCAAGAAATGATCTGACATCTTTGATATTTTTGGGAGGAGGAAGGTTAGAAATTAGGTCTACCTTAGCTTTGTCCACTTCAATACCTCTATTGGAAACTACATATCCTAAGACAATGCCTTGTTTGATCATGAAATGACATTTCTCCCAATTAAGAGTTAGATATTTCTCCTTACACCGTGATAGCACCAGTTTAAAATGAATCAAACATTCTGAAAATGTGTCATCAAAAATGGAAAATTCGTTCATAAATATTTTGAGAAATCTTTTTACCATGTCGAAAAAATACTAATCATGCAATGTTGGAATGTAGTAGGTGCATTACGCAGCCCAAAAGGCATACGTCGGTATGCGAATGCTCCATACAGTCATGTGAAAGTGGTTTTCTCCTGAACTTCTGGAGCGAAAGTAATTTGATTGTAACCTGAATATCCATCCAGGAAAAATAAAACTCATGTCCTCCTAAGCGCTCTAACATTTGGTCAATGAATGGAAGAGGGAAGTGATCTTTCCGAGTGGCTAAGTTGAGTTTTCTACAGTCAATGCAAACTCGCCATCCGGTTTGGATCCTAGTGGGAATCAGCTCATCAACCTCATTTTGGATCACGGTGATCCCAGATTTCTTTAGAACTACTTGGACTGGACTCACCCATGAACTGTCAAAAATAGGATAAATAATCCCATGATCAAGACATTTCAGAATGTCTTTCCTAACAGCTTCTTTCATTACCGGGTTTAACCTACGTTGAGGATCTCTAGTAGGTTTGACATCATTTATCAAATGGATTCGGTGTTGAATAATGGTTGGACTAATTCCCTTGATATCAGCCATGGTCCATCCAATGGCTTCCTTTTTTCTCTTAAGGTATTTAAGAGAGTTTCCTTTTTACCGGTAGTCAAGTCAGAAGAAATAATAACTGGTAAAGTCTTATTCTCCTCTAAGTAGGCATACTCTAGATTTTTGGGTAAATGTTTGAGCTCTAACTTAGGGGGTTCCTCAACAGATGGGCAAAATTGGACTCGAGGCCCTATTTTTAAGCGTTCACGTTGCCAGCCAATTATAGATACATGATTGACCATCGGTTCTAACGCTAATTCATCATCGAAAGACTCTTCAAGAATTAAGTTAGATAAACAAGAATCTAACCCACATCCTCTCTCTTATTGTTCACTGGATATGCCCTGAATAAAATTCACCTCCATGGGTTGATCATATGGATCACTGGGTTGCTTTTCTAGGTTGAAAATATTAAGGTCAACAGTCATATTCCCAAATAATAGTTTTATTTGACCAGTCCTACAATTGATCAAAGCGTTTGAGGTTGCTAAGAATGGTCTTCCTAAAATAACTAGGATTTGACTTTTAAGATTGGAAACGGGCTGCATTTCCAAGATAGTAAAATCAACAAGAAAAATAAACTCTCTAACTTTGATCAAAAGATCCTCTACCTCTCTCTTAGTGTGACGCCCCTAGGTTCACACAAGGCTGCAGTCCAAGGTGAAATCAAGAATGTCAAACCTGCCATGCACCATACCGTGCAATAACATGTTTCACCATCACAATTACTATCTCTCTAGTAGAGTCAAATAACAGGTCTAGGTACAAAAGCAAGTAAAAGATAATACAAGAGTCAACTGATAAAATAATAGAGATCAAATTAATATTTCATCATCTAACATACTGAACTATAAGTCAATGTCTGAAATGAATAACTGGAACTTCTCAACAAGTCTCAAATACAAATGTCTGAATAAAAGGAAATACGGCACACAACCTTTACAACTTCTAGAATAAACTCTCAAAATGTCTAAACAAAAGCCTACAGTGGAGCTCAAAAGTAAAATACAACTATAATAGAATAACTGAAGCTAGAGTGCCTCGCCATCAACCTGCGACTCTCTGGGCTCCTGGCTTGTTACCTGAAAGGGGGAGGGACAACGAGCATCAAAGCGCTAGCGAACAACATCATAACCAACCCCAAGGAGAAGGGCTCATTGTATATAGAAAATACAGATATAACATATATATATAATCCCAAATCCTATTTAGGTATTTGCAACGTGAGCATAAGTATGTCGAGCGAAATAATCCAAATAAGGAACCCTATGTATAAGAGGATTTTAGTATTTAGGAAGTTACAACATGAGCATAGGTACGTCGAGCGAAATAATCCAAACAAGGAAACCATCATGTAAATATCATGTAGCTCAGATTGTACCTCCCTAAATACTAAACCAAAAATCTAATACAAGAATATTAATAAAAGAAGGCAAATCATCTCAAACTTGATTACGGTGTCGTGTCACAACTCATATAAATGTCGTGTCCAGCCTATGCAAGTATAGTGTCAACTCAAGGTCTAAACTAATATCCAACACATGGACTAATATGCAAATGTCCAACACAAGGACTGGAATGAATTATAGCCCAATACGAGGACTTCAATGGATTATAGTCCAACACAAGGACTTTAATGGATTATAGTCCAACACGAGGACTGAACAAACTATGCTAATATCGAAGTGATATGCAATAAGGTAAACTTCACAAATTTCACACACGTCTCAGTGTGTAAACTAAACTAGTGTCTGCATGACATCTCACATGTAATGATGCAGGTTATACATTAGTTTCTAATACCCGTCATTCGAGGCGACTCCTCGTTCATATTTAAGCACGCAACAATAATAAACATAAACAATTTTAGTTAAACTGAAATAACTCAAACAGATTCAAACTGAAGAAGTACAAAAGATGGAAACTCCTCATCAGTCGACTCATTGGTCGACTCATCAGTCGACTAATAAGTCGACCCATCAGTCGACTTATAAGTTGACCAGATAAAACACAAAACTGAAGATTTCTCCATCAGTCGACTCATTGGTCGACTTATCAATCGACTCATAAGTCGACTCATGAGTCGACTCATTGGTCGACTCATGAGTCGACTTATTGGTCGACTGAGCAGAAAATCCCCAGTTTTACTGCTTTCGATGATTTTCTGCAAACATTGACAAACTAAGGTTCTCTTGTTCATGTTCAGCAATAAATATCCAATTCTAACATATGTATATCAATAGAAACGAAAGATTTACATGTAATATTTTGTATCAAAACCCTAAACATATTTATTCATGTTTAAAAGCAAATTGAAACCATTAAATCATAATAAAACCCATGTTTAAACAAATTCCAGATCTGGATCTACGTTTACAAATTCGTTTGTGAGCTTTTATAAACTGAAAACATTATATTTTCGCATCATATGCTACAAAGAGCCATTTTTATACACAAATAGTGATTTAGGCTCAATAAAACCGAAATAAAACTAAATAAAAGCATACAAACAGTGGGTGTAGGATTGGGCAAGATGTTACTCACCTCTGAAGTGCTATGAACTCCTGAATCCGATGAGAGGACGATCCCCTTCAACAGCACCATAAAGATCCCGCTGAAAACTCCTCCGAAACTCCTCCAAAATCACCAAAGTAAACTAGGGTTTGAGGGAAGAGAGGGGCTAGGGTTTCTCTAGGATTCTGATGGGTTTTTGGGTTGGTTTTGCGTAAAATAGTATATATATATTATGGTTAAAAACTGAACAAAACCCAACCAAAGCCGCAACTAAAAGAAAACCCAAAATCAGCCCGTCAGTCGACTCATAGGTCGACTCATCAGTAGACTCATTAGTCAACTCATGAGTCGACTCATCAGTCGACTGAGCAGACACTAAATCCAGATTTTGTACATGTTTTGATGTACAGCCAAAACCAATGCACGAAACTCTATGAAAGCACACTCATACATGACTAACAACTTGTTACCAAGTATCTCTATGACCTTAAGTCATTTATTACAAATAGAATTAGTTATACACTAATAATTCACATATACTTCTAACAAAATACGAGGTTCTACACTTAGGAATTTTCACAGATCTATCAGCTAATTATAGGATGCATCATGTTGGTTTAAGTTCTCCTACACCTAGCTGTTGATAGACTGAATAAGCAAGGAGGTTTACGCTGGCTCCTAAGTCTAGAAGTGTTTTATCAATGTGAGTATTTCCTATAACGCATGGAATTATAGGACAACCAGGGTCCTTATATTTTAAGGGCATGGGTTTTGAAAATATTTTACTGAGGTTGGTAGCTAAAAGACTTTCTTGGGGACATTCACGGTTCTTTTCTTAGTGCATAGTCTTTTAAGAACTTTGCATAAGTGGGAATTTGTTCAATTGTGTCTATGAGAGGGATGTTGATCTTGACATGTTTAAAAGTTTCTAGGATTTTCTCAACCAGCGGGGAGTTTTTCCTAGGTTTGAGTCTATCTAGAAAGGGGGCAATGGGCCTATACTTATCTAGATCAGGCTCAATCTTGTGTTCAACTTCTTGGTCATCGAAAGGAGTTACTTCATCAGAAGGTGTGTGTTGGATAGGAGACAAGGTTTGATCCGATGGTATTCTAACTTGGTTATCTATCTGTTTTCCTGATCGCAACGTATGAACTGCATTCACATGAGCTGGTTGGTTTGAACTGGATCCATTATCTTTAGTGTTAACAATGGGTTGACTCAGAAATTTTCCTTTCTCTCTTGCACTTACGGTATTGGCTAATTGCCCAAGTTGGGTTTCTAACCTGGCAATGGCTTGAGTGTTTGAGTTGAGCACTTGGCCAGTTGTTTGCATGAAGGAATTCAGAGTGGTGGATGATTGAGGCAACATATTGGTGGTTTGTGTAGAAGTTTTAATCATAGCCTCTAAACTCTTTTCTAAGAGACTAAGACATTTTTCGTGGTCAGGACCTGAAGGATTTATGGGTTGATGAGGATGTTGGTTTGGAAAATATAGATTAAATTGTTGAAAATTGTTTGGTGCATTGAATGGAATGGTGTTTCCTCTAGAAAATTACTGGCTTGAAGCGGGAATGAAATTTTAATTTCCGGAGGGATTTCCTTGATTCCATATAAATTAGGGGTGATTTCTCCATCCTAGATTGTAAGTTCAAGAAAACGGATCATTTCTAGGATGCTGGAATGCAGCATTCATATGTTCTAATAATTGGGTGTTTCCTAGAAGAGGTCATTCCTCTGAAACATGGGCAGGAGAAAGATAGTTCTGACAACCTGAGACAGAAATGTGATTGATTTGAGCTGGAACACGTTCCTTAATTTCTAAGACTTCTAACCTTCGTAAAATTATCGCCATCTTTGTTTCGGAGGCAATGTTCGACTCTAAGGAAAGACCACTAGATTTAGGTTAGGAAACTGATGTAACTCTATCATCATAGTGTTCTCACTACATGATTTTCTCGGATAGACTCTCTAAAAATTTCCAAGCTTCGTCAGCATTCTTTTTCATGAAATCCCATTGGCACATTGATTCTAAGAAAGTTTTTGAAGAGTAATCCAATCCTTCATAGATTATTCGGCATAATCGCCATTTTTCCGAGACCATGGTGAGAATAATGGATAAGAAGGTCTTTAAATCTATCAAAATACTTCCAGAAAAGCTCTCCCATGACAATTTTAAAGTTTATCACGTCATTTCTTAGCTTAACCATTTTGTGGATAGGGAAAATTTTCTTTAGAAAAATGGTGACAAATTCATCCCAAGTTGAGATAGAATTTGTGGGTAAGCTATATAACCATTTCTTGGCATTGTCCTTTAGAGCAAATGGAATAAATTAGAGCTTGATCACATCTTCAGATAGTTCTCTAATTTTAATCATAAGACACACTTTCTCAAACTCAAAAATAAAGATATAAGCGTCTTCGGTTTCAATTCCTAAGAATTTTGGAAGCATGTTTATGTAATACGGTCTAAGTTTAAAATTAGTTCCATTTGCTTCAGGGAGCTTTATACAAGAAGAGATTGCATTCCTAGTTGGATAAGATATATCTTGGAGAACATGTTGATTAGCCATTTATTCAATTGGTTCAAGATGAATTAAACGGTTGGTATTATCCCTAATCAAGTTCGCATTCACCAAAACAAATTCTTTTTTTATAATTTTTTTTCTAAAAGAAAAAAAGAGTTAGAGTTTTTTTTTACTAAAAGAATATAAGACAAAAAGGAGAAAAAGGATAACCTAACTAAAACAAATCAAAACAATCACTTTTGTCAATCACACTAAATTTTAGGGTTAAGACAAACTCAGCTGGACCAGCTCCTAACTAAAAACTCATTTAGTGAAAAGATTAAAGTTTACTCTGTCAGTTAGCTAGATAAGGATAGTATTAGAGGGAGATCAAAGATCAATTAAGTACCTCGTTCCTTACGGAACGCTTTACGCAACCCCTAAACCTTTCCTTAGACACCAACGGATTCAAGTAAACATAAACCGGTTCACTTAAGGATTTCTTATTCCTTAATGAGCTCGAGTCCTTAGGGGCCAAAGTCTAATGAGTTTTAAAAGGCTTGAGTTTGTGTAGTGAGGAATTAGCAATTTGTGGGCTAAGGAAAGAGTGATGAAATCCATCACCTTATCTTGATAGGGAGTTTTGCCCTTAAAATATTTTTAAATGCTTGTCAAATAAAGATGCTCAAATCACTTGGGTAAATTCCTACTAACTATATGCAATGCAATCCTATGAATTAAAAGTGACTACAAAAGGATGATAAAAAAGAAAATCTTTGTTTCTTTATTTATGGTTAACAATCAAACAAATGTGAGAAGAGAACTCTTGTTTGAATTTATTATCTTGTTAGTAATTGTTCAAGTGGGGGATGAATTTTTATTATGGTTGACAAAAATAAAATCCCTTTTTTAGATCCTAATCGTTTCTAATTATGAAGAGCTAACTAAAAGGGTGGAATTAAAAATACTAGAAAGAAGAGTTACCAAAAACAAATCTTCAAGTCCTTAATCTTCAATCCGTGATCTTCAAGCTCCAAGTGGTTCCTTCATATGAAAAGCACACAAGTTAAATAACCAAAATAATTAAAACCCTACTTAATAACACCATTCCCCAGCAATGACGCTAACAACTTGACGGGTGGTAAATTATATGCCAAAAGTTACAAGTGTACAACCAATCAAGTTATAATATAAAAAATAATAAATCCCACGAGGAAGGTATTCGTAAGAAATAATTAGAATCGGTTCTTATGTTGTGTGCGTGATAATTAGGAGTAATGATTGCATGTAATTTTGGAGAGATATGATGAGTGTTGTGAAAATATGCAAACCAATAAAATGAATTTGAGAAGAGAGAAAGGAATCAAAGAAAATAAGAGGAAAAGAAAAAAATCAAGAATAAAAAAAAGAAAGTTCAAGAAAGTAAAGATGAGGATCCAATTAAAGATATGAGGAATCTAGAATTGAATCCACTAGCTAATTTCAATTATAAATTATGAATCATTCTCTTTTTGTCATATTTTACTTTAGATTTATTAAGAATAGACTATCAAACCATTTAAGGAAAGTATAACCTATCAAATTATCATCTAAACAAAAATAATATTCATGAAAAGAAGAACTAGATAGTAATTCTAGAATTCATAAGTATAACCTATCAAACCACTCAAGATAAGCATAGATTATCAAATTCTTCTGCTATTAATTAATTCTCTAGTTGATTATCCTATAAATGATCATTTAAGTGCAAGAGAAGAATTCACATAATATAAAGGAAATTAGGCTAGTTTCATACAATTCTAAGATTCCTACAAGAATTAATTCCACATCATAAAAAACAAAAACAAGAAATGAAATAAAAATAATAAGAACTAATTACAAAGATGAAAATAAGAACAAATAAAATTACACTATGAACAAGAAATAATCTAACAAAATTGCAAAAGAACATAAATGAAAATAAGTCTACTCTACAAATTAAAAGTTTAAAATAAAATAAAGACAAGAAAATAAATCTACTCTACAAGACATAAATGTAAATCTAAACTAATAAGCAATAAGAGAAGCAATTATTATAAAAAAATAAAAGAGAAAATAAAAGTAAACCTTCACATTGATCTTCATTTTCATCATCATCATCTAATAAAGAGAAGAAAATATGAAGAGGTGAAAAAAATTCTTTTATTAATTATAATAAAAGTTATAAATTTAGAAGGTCTTCTCAATTAAGAGTAACTCTCCTCTCCAAATGGAGTCATAAAAATTTTCATACCCTCAACCCCTTACTCTCTACCCCTATTTATAGCATACAACAATGAATGAGAGCCGTTGGATCAAACTTGAGCCCTAAGCCACTCAATTTTAGCCTTTAAATTCGAAATAGGAATATGGCATTTATGCAGCATCTATGCCGCCGTCGATGCCAGCATCTATACCACTATTGATAACAGCATCTATGCCGCCATCGATGTTGGCATCGATAGACTTGTTTTTCATTTTCTGGCTGATTTTCTTTTCTTACTTGGACTTTTGGGCTTTGACTTTTGGCTTTTGCTTATATTCTTCATTAATCTGCAATTAAAGATAAAAATTATTATTAGTGGTATATTTATTCATGTAAAAATAGTCAATGAGGGTATAAAAATATAATAAAAATTTGATTATCAATTACATATAGAACAAACTTAAACAATCTACATGCTAGCCTAATTCAAATGGTAGTCGATAAAAGCTCATCAAATCCGTTAATGGCTGAGAGTTTGCTAAAAATCCTATGAGTATTGTGATTATTTATTCCAAACGGAATGATAAATCATAATAATAATATGACACTAATAAAAAAACTTTATTTTTATTAATGAAGGTAAAATAAAAAAGATACAAAAGATGGTGCTATCAATCTACATGGAGCTTATGGCTACAAATTTGTTTTTCCAATTTAGAGAGCTCCTTCACGTAGGCTCGCTCGAGTTCGATTTGTAACTCAGCTTTGATGGAGTCCTCAGGGGTGGCCAAAGCCTTTGCAGCCTCATTCTCCATCTAAGTTAATTTTGCTCTCTCAGGCTTCAATTTCTTGAATATCTGAGCTTGAGTACGTACCACACCAACCATGTTCAACTCCCGTATATCTTAAGCCTCCAAGGCATATTGGAGTTCTTACTCAAGCCGAGCTATTTCTGTGCGGCCCGACTCAAGAGATAAATGCAAGTCACGCTGAACTCTTGCTCTATCGATGAAATTCAATTTCATTTGCCTTACGCGGTGATGTTGTTTCTGAAGCTCAAGTCTAGTGGATGCCGTGTATCATACCACGCCTTCAACCTAGACTCCATTTGAGCAGACACATAAGAGGAGGCACCAGCAGCTTGGAGCTCTCTTAACTTGGCTAGCTCTTACTCCAATTGAGTCAGATCTGTAGTAATGGAGTCAGCAAACTCTAAATATCCTTCTGCCCTGATGATTGATACATGGTGATTGAGAGATTATTTGAAAGAATGGAAGGGAGTTCCTCGGTGAAGAATTCAGTCAATCATTCCATTCAAGAAGGAAATGAAGCTGAAGAGCTCTATGATGATCACAGCCCTATCCGGATCGTCATCCGACATCAACGCCTTTATGAAGTAGTATGGAGATGACAAGGCTCTGCAAGAAAGAAGAGAAATGAGCAATCTGATCCAATACTTAGGATTCTAAAGTAGCGGAGAAAGGAAAACTTACCGATGTTGGCAGAAGATCCTTTAGCGATGTTCTAAACTTGGCCCCGCTAACCTAGTCTCATGAGTTGCTGGAATTGGTTCATGTATAATAGTCACGGACTTACCAGTCTCATCAACTGGTCTCGTGACTAGAGCAATAGGACTAGCCTCGATAATGGTTACGGTTTCCGTAATCATTAGATCTGAAGGAATGGTAGTTTTGGGCTGAGATGTGGATGGTTGGGTTTCAGTGCTGGCTCGCTCCAAAATCAAAAGGCCAAAGTTCTTGGGCTGGTCCAAAACACCCAAATTTGTAGCCGTATCAGCTCCAATGGCTAGTCCTATAATCAAAACCCCCCTGTAGTTAGTTAAGAAGTCACAAATGAAAAATGGTGATGTCAGAATAAGATCCATACCTGTAGATGAACCAGACTTGACGGTCGGTCCTACAACATCACCATCAGCTTGTTCTGATAACATCTTAGCGAGTAATTTATGACCAGCTTCAGAGAAGTTGGTCATTTGGTTGAGGGCATGTTCATTGAACTCCTCAATATCGACATCATGGGAGGCTTCCTTCTCAACTTATTCCTCCAACATAACATCTACAAAGAAGTTAAATCTTAAGCACAAGGAAAAATGA
The DNA here is from genome assembly GCA_022839385.1 of Asparagus kiusianus. Taxonomy (NCBI): domain Eukaryota; kingdom Viridiplantae; phylum Streptophyta; class Magnoliopsida; order Asparagales; family Asparagaceae; genus Asparagus; species Asparagus kiusianus. Next base: position 49,227 of record BQKN01000236.1, read on the forward strand.
AAATTCATGTCAAGCGGGATTCGGAGGTACCTTCGGCGACTGCAACAGGTTCCGCAGCCTCGACACTTTGGCATGCCTCCTTCAATTTCTCAAAAATAGCATGAAGAACAGAAATGAGTAAAGGGGACACAGATTTTGAATCACTCAATTCTCTTAACTGCCACCTGAATAAGGTATTATCTGTGTTAGATATACCTGGGCTGGGGACTGATGGAGAAACTTCAGTAGCTGGATGAGGTTGAACACTGATACCCATGCCAACTATAGTATCTCGAGGCTCTTCACTCATGGCCTCGTGCATCTGCTGGGTGAAGCCTGATCTCTTGAAATGAGTGAAGCCGGGAGAAGTAGGATCATATGGAACCTTACCTTCTTCAAGACCCCCTGTGAACTAACAATGAGGGATATATATTAAGTGAATTCGAAGGTGAAGTATGAAAAGTGACACGAGGACGAAACGTTACCTTCTTCTTCTATAATAATATCACCGAGCGGCTCCTCTTCAAATGTAGGCAGTACAGTGCCTGACCTGTGCACGAGCTTCTTTCTCCTCTTCATTGGACCAGGTTATTCGGAAATGACAGGTCTTTCTTATCGTAACTTGATGTGCAATTCCACTTTAGGAGAAGCTTCAGAAGGGCGCAATCTTTTCTGATGGACGAGCCCAGTTTTGGTGAACTCTTCTTCTTCTTCTTCTTCTTCTTCTTCTTCAACCCCACCTAGAAGGTCAATCGTCATCTTGTGGGATGAGTGAACATGATCTTATACCTTGGATTCTTCAGAGCCGTTGAAGACTTGAGCTGATTAGATTGACGAGTCCGACGAGCAACAGATGAGCTCACAGCCCCTCTAGGGAAGAAAGAGGTTGGTAGACTCGTCTCAACTTCCTCTTCATTACCCCCAACTCTGGTGCCTTCATCTCCGGCTGCACCCTCTTCAAAAGTCTCTTCTTCAGCACTTGGAAGAATCTCCTCCTCCTCTTCAGCCACTTGTTTGCTTTTAGTGAATGGCTCAACAGACTTTTTCTCTCTCCTCGAGAGCACGACCTCTCTAACTATCTCAGCAGCATGCTTGGCTGCTAGTTCTACCTCCAACTCTAAGATATCTTTCTTCTTTGTGGATGTATTAGCAACTATGATCCACTTACAACAGAGGAAGGTCATTAGTTGCTGAGTTTTTGTAACAGGAAGGCTAAATTTGGCATCGGTACAGCCTACTATACTCAAAAACCAGGCGCGAGCCTCATCAATGAGGCCTCCATGAACCTTCAGCTTCTTGTTAGGGTTCCTGATATATAGCTGACCAAATTGATGGGCGAATCGACAAGGATGGTAAGGCTTGATGTTGCAGTTGTTCTTCACACGAAAAAGAAGGTAGTTATGGTGAATATTCATCAACCACTGGAAACACCCTACGTTGAGGATGGTTCGAGTCTTTCCCAGCTCTTCATCATCAATAAACAACTCGTTGTAGCGACCAGAGAATTGGGGAAAGCAATTGAAGAATTCCCAGCATTTGTGGACTTGAAACTTCAACTTCACTTCATGCTGTTGACGAGCCTCCCACTTGCAATCTTCCAATGTTTGCATCAAGGGGACATTCGGGTCCGTGACGACAGGTCCTGTCATCAGGTCGGAGTAGTGGAGAACTAACCAGGCCATTAAGTATGTGTAGGGCAACTCGACCTTGGTGGTAGGGATCTTGCTTGAGGGCTTACTTCCTTCTAGCATAAATCTGATGACCAAGTGTCGAAGCCCACTATGAATGTCAGCAACCATGACCGGGAGCAGAGAGAGCTTGTGTCCAATCGCGAGCTCAACGGTCGGGAATAAGACTTCGATTGGCAGTGCATCAGATGGTTGGTGTGGCACCACACACTTCTTCAGCCAAATAGCTAAGTATCCTGCTAGGAGAGTATCCTGCCAGGAGAGTCATCGTCTGGATCTGCTTTTGTGCATGCTACAAGAAGGTTTTGAACTTTGTACCCCTTGGAAACTTGCCTTCAGCCGAGCGGGTAGTATAAGTTTGGGAACTTATCTTCTCGATCGACTTATTAACATCAGAAAGAGTTAAGGGAGTTAGTTCGCAGACGTTATCACCCGAATGATCTTCCAAATACTTAAATAAGTAGTCTGCAAACTATTTCAAGCTGAGCTGAGAAAACTTCTTCTTGGCCTTGATATCTACGGCGACCAGTGCGGTTTGATAGTAGCACGTCATCTCCCACAAAGTGTCATACTAGGTGGGATTGGCCATCCTCATCTAACTCAACTGCCGATTAGTAGGGAAATACTCCTGATATGGAATATCACCCGTTGGCAGCCCCAAAACTTTCATCATCTCATGGAGAGCCATCCCTAAATCTCCGTTCTTGGTCAGAAATATGTTGGTGTCCAGGTTATAAAGCTCCAGCAATGTGAAAAAGTGATGTATGCTGATGGGTAGACCGTACATGATGGCACGGATAGGGTGGTATAACCCCCTCTCGATCAACTCCATAACCCATTAATGAAGGACGTAGCTTATCATCCACATCCACCACTTTTCGGTCGAGGAGTGGACCCAACCATAACATCTGAAGCCCTTGATAGGTAATTCCCGTCCTAGCCTTGCTAGACAATTCCTCACAATATTGGCCCTGGTCGGCAACTCATTCTGTGGGATTTCATCCTATTCCAACATACCGGGATGAAGCCTGCGAACATAGTTTCTATCACTGGAACTTGGGGTCTTGCTTTGGGTGATGAACCCACGGTGTACGTGTTCCTGGTCTTCAGTCAAATGCTAAGACATATTCCGTGCCACCATGAATTTTCTCAGGTACGTTAAGGCGTAGTGACGTGGAATTAGAGGGAGGAATCTGCAGCTTTCATCATATTCATTCAGCCATTGCTCCAGGCCGCAATCAAGATTGTTGGGATCCTCAATTGAATCACCAAACATGAAATCAAGCTTCCTCAGGGGCTCAGTCGTAGCCGGATCTTTTGTAAGCGGTGCATTTGTTATCAAACGTTGCATTGTGCGGCGATTCCCTTCCCTAACAAGCCTAGGGATTTCTTTAGGCCCACTTACATTGAATTGAGGAGCCTCAATAACAAGGGCGTCTCATCAATAAAGGTGTAGGCCTCACCACTTCGACCACTCACCCCACTGTGTGAAAACACCGTCGACGGGAAATTGACTGCGACAAATAAGAGCGTATTTACTAAATTCAGTTAAAAATATTTCTAAAGGAAAAACAAGGAGTTGAACTCAATTTGTGAATCCACGAGATAAAGTCACTACCTTGTGATTTACGAGAAGATTACAACCGTTTCACACATAAGAGGCAACATACATTGTCACGAAAGTAACGAGACAATATACCCAGCCCTACAGAGTGCGAGACAAAGTAAAATTATCTCTCGTCTTGAGACATGTTTTGACCAAGCAAAACATATCTATTAAGCGTCCACCCCCACAAAGGAGGATACCAGCTCTTCCCGAATGCCTCGCAAAAGAGAGCAAACGAGAATACACATTCCAAAGTTCTAATTTTTGAATTGACAAAAATGGTAAAAACTCACCTCCATATGAAGAAGTCACAAGCTCCTCTCTCTCAGGTGCATGTGAAGCTGATCTAGCCCGAGGAACACATGCTCTCTTTTGTGACATGATAAAAGCTAGGATTTTTTGACCGAATTCCTATAATAAATTAGGGTTTCATGAGGAAATACCAAACAAGAAGTCGAAGCAACCCAAAATCTAAACCCTATATGCGGTTATGATCAAGAATTAAGGGGGAAATGAACCATGGTGAAGAAGAACCAAATTAAGAGCCCCAAATCCGAGGATAATGGTCGAAATCCTATAAAATTAAGGTTCCATTGTTAGAGTCAAACAAAACTCAAGAAACTATCCAAGATTGAAGCTATGAGAGTGATGCTTACCGAGAATTCAAGGGGGAATGAAGCTCAGTGAAGAAGAATAGAAGGGAGAGCTCAAACCCGAGGAAGGAACACCGGAACCCTAAGTCCCTTGAATAAAAATTGGTCCAAATTGAAGAGGAAAGGTGAAAAAGAGCTTGGATAACTCTTTTATAGGGTGCAAATGAAGGTTTCAAACCTAGAAGAGCAGGAGGAAATAACAAAAAAGCCTCAAAACTTTAGATTTTAAGGAAGCCCATAAAACGACTCTGACCCAAGATCGCCTTAGCGAGACAGGTCAAGCTATCTTGCACGGCGAGACTGCTTAAGCTGTCTCGCACATGTATGAGACACATGGGCCTGTCTCATGCAAAGGGCTTGGTTCGATGATTATTTCACACATATTTTCCCTATATTTTTGACACGTTTGAGGTACGTATTTATACTCCGATGAGTATATGAGTATAAACTGCTTCTCCTGGAACCTCCGACAGGTAACAGGTATATGAGGTTAAACTGCTACCTGAAACTCTAATGAGTATATGAATATAAACAGCTTCTCCATGCTCCAACGCCTTAAGAGCTTAAACTGTATAGACTCCAGTTACGTATGAGTATAAACTATGTTTACACCGCAGCGGAAGTTGCCGCTGGTCAACGATTCAATAGTTTCACCAACATTAGGCTCGGGATAATTCTATGCCAAATTTACACCTAGGAGTTCAATCATAAATCGGATACAAAATCCTAACAAAGATGATCAGTTCAATGTCAACTCAATGACACGAGCTAATTCCAACATCAACACATTAATTTTAGTTCCAAATTTTGATAATGGTCAAGCGATAAATGCAACACCAGAAGTATTTCAGTCTACTCGATAAAGTACTAAGTAAACTAAAAGCTGAAGAAGTCAAAGAATTTAAGCCACTCATAGGTCTTCTACATAGTCTTTTCGATAAAGTATTCCAGACTTCTTGACAAAAAACCGAGGAGGCTGAAAACTTTGGAGGGGATATCTGTAGGCATTAAAAATTGCCTATAGATCCTAAACACAGCTTAAGATGACGAGAAAATGAAGAACATCATTATCTAAGTCAGGGAGGATCATCCGATGATAAGAAGAAAATAAGTGCAAAACAACAAAACGACGGACTCGAGGTTGTATTACAATTAGTGAGACAACATGAGCTGTCTCGAAGTCCGAGACACATAATGGTGTCTTGTGTTTTGAGACAGGTCAAGGTGTCTAACAAATTATAAGACTCCATGACAAGTTTTTCAGAGATTTTCTCAAATTCCGTGCAATCCACATGGTTCCATAACTGCTAGGGAGCATCCATAAACACGGAGATGTTGTTACAAACTAAAAATCAGCCCATAATTCATAAAAATCATGACATTTTAACAGAATGGATGTCAGTTATAAAACTGTGTGGAACAACCCCTTTATCCAAGATAGTAAACATTGTCTCAGAAATGGGAGTCATCGGATAGGGTTTGTTTCAGCTTCTTATCTTCAGTAACGGCTTCCAAAGGCTATAAATACCCTCCTGGCACCCATATGCAGGAGATCTAGAGATTTGGATGAGGGTTGACCTAATCGAGAGCAGAGAGTTGAGCATTTGGCAAAATTTGAGAGAGAGAGAGAGAGAGAGAGAGAGAGAGAGAGAGTCCTCATTCGTTTTCAAGCGTTATCAAGAGTCTTCAGTGTTTTCCTTGAGATAAAATGTTGATTTAATATTAAGAAGAGTATTTATCTTACTTGGCTAAGATATCTACTTCTGTTCTTGTTACCAAGATTAAACATTAGCATTAAAGCCTTCTTCACAGTCAACCCAGATCATTGAATCGACGGTCCATGGATCAAAGCAGAGGCAAAAATCCCATGCAAGCAGCAAAGAATAAATAGTTTTTATGTGTGTTTCTAAGGAATACCCCTTATTGTATTCTTTGTAAAGAGAAGTTGTAAAGGCTCACTCTTTTGTTTCCAACAAATCAATTGTAAATGGAAGTTGCAAAGAAAATAATTCCCAACGCAAACAGTGTCATGGTGTTCCCACTCGTCGAAATACAATTCATTGAAAAATGAATGGACCGATGTACTTTCTCAATCAATGCCCTAAACAAATTGGTGGCCCAAGCCCAATAAGAGAGTCCGACTTAGCTGGCTGGACGAGTCGATATTCCTTCATGTCAACTCAAAAAGTGATACTAGTGAACCCTCTTATCGAAGACGATTCACCAAGAGTCCCCTCGACCATTTGACTAATGCCTCACGAGGACAACTTGAAAGGGGATAACTTATGCTTTGAGCTTATCCTTGCTGACAACATGTCCACATCGCATTTAATGCTTAGCAGGCATCATCATGCCTCTAACCCCAATAGTCTTTATAACTCATCATGCCATGTGGGCTACCCCTTTACTCCCTCTCACTTCTTATTTAATGCTGAGAAGACCCTCCCTCCAGTCACTAGCCGACACCTATAAAGCAGAGGCTGATTCATCTACTAGCCCACACTTCACCACCGCCCTTCTATACTCGATCGAAGTGACTAATCTACCCCTTATGCACTAGATATAAATATAGGTACTATTCTAACATTAAGGAGGTTCCAAGATTCAATCCTTTAAGGCATGCATTGCTCAATGGCAAGAACACACAGTTCTTTCTAGACCCCACTCAAATTCATCAACTAACTTGATCGTTGGAGGTACAACGGGGGAATTCCCTAACCTCTCACAAATTTCTACTTCTACAGATTCCTTAGATACCTAACTCAAGAAACATACATAAAGTTAGGGAAGAAAACAATCCTTTCATCAATCCTCAACAACCTCATCCGATCCTGGATGCAACTGACAGTATGATCACTAGTACATCAATAGTTTGGTGGCCATCGCGGGGCCTCTTTTCTTTTTTGAGAAAACATGTCAGGTTCTGAGCAAGGGTTTGATCAGTCTAGCCCTGAAAAATAATATTAGAGCTATGTAACCTAATCCCATCTTGAGGAAACAACTCACAAGCTTTGCCAATCCTTCTGAGAGTAATTCAATACTTTTGTAGGCGAACTTCTTAGTCGGCTTCTGCAGCCACAACAAGCCACTTCTCTTCCTTCACCTTTCGGAGACTAACGGTCGGAGACTCATACTCCTACCAGGTTCCAATGAGTAGTCCAACCCCTGAATCCTCATGCCACCAAGTAAGTGGGGATCGCATTGAACATGTATCCCTGTTATTGCATCGACTGACTCGTGCTGATGAATCTTGCCGACAGCATCACCATCACCAGGAGGCCTTTGGCGAGAGCCCTGACCCGAGCAATCATAAAGGGTGTGGTAACGGGGTAGTCTCCAAGACCCTCTATTGTTATGCCTCTCTAGCTCCTTCGGCTACCAAGGGAGCCTTCGGATATGACCAAGCATATAAACCGGTCGCCGACGCCATCGGGGGGTAATACCCCACTTTCAGATGACCTTATGGATGCTTTATTTGATAAATTCAAAATACCTCATGTGGAAAAATATAAAGGAGAGGGAGATCCCTCTGAGTATGTTCAAAATTACTTTGATGTGATGAGCATGCTCTAAGCTTCGGAAGCAGTCATTTGTCAATTTTTCCTAATCACTCTTTCAGAGAGTGCTAAGCTTTGATGGAATGCTCTTGAAAAGAAATCTTCAGTAGTTTTCAACATTTCAGTCAGAAGTTTATCCACCACTTCCTGGCTGATACCAAGCAGAAGTTGCCCCATCATGTATTGATTCAGATGAGGCAGGGGCCTAAAGAAAGCCTCTGAGCCTACTTCAAAAGATTCCAAGCGAAGAGGCTGAAGGTTAATGACCCAGTGAGTACAGTTGCCACGTCCGCACTCGTTGTTGGCCTATAGAGCAATGAGTTAGCCGACTCACTTGCTAAGAAGTCAGTCACCAACTATGAGCAATTGATGGCCAAAGCACATGGGTACATGGACATGGAGGACGACTAAGCTTATATGGCGTTCACTAGGGTAGTAGAGACTTCCAAAGCCATGACTTCATCAACACCAACAACTCCAACCATCACGTTAATTTCGACAAAAATACTGATGGTGACGCCAATGCCTGAGATGGCTAGGAGCCCCCCTACAAGGTAGGAGTGGTCAAGAGACCCCCCAAGGGTCGACTCTCATTCCAATCATAACAACAAGAAAGACCAACAGAGGGGCTAGGCACCGAAGGTGACTTTCACTATCTTCGACACCTCTCTCACCACTGCTCTCGCCATAGTTTAGAAGGAGGGATACCTCAAGGAGTTTGCCCCCGAAATAAGGTCAAATCTAAAGAACCAGGACACCCGGCAGTTTTGCCGTTATCATCAAGATCATGGCCACCTTACCAATAAATACCGTATCCTCAAGTGGGATATTAAAGACCTAATTGAAAGGTGGTACTTGAAGAATCTTGCCTCTCGACGGAATCACAGAGAAGCCACTCTCACCAGAGATGATAGGAGATCTCGCTCGCAGTCACCTCATCCTCAACCGCAGCGAGACAACCAACCTTCGGAGGCTAGCCACAAAGGAGTCATCAATACCATTAGTGGCGGCCCCACTATTAGAGGGTCATCCAACAATGTTCAGAAGAGGTATGCCAGGAGGGCATTACAGGTTGACCAGAATAGTAAGAGGACGAAAGCGGAGGAACCCATATCATTTGAGGATGCTGATTTGCAAGGTATTGAGATACCTCATGATGATCCTATCATCATATCCGTGATAATTGATGGTTATCAGGTGAAGAGGATCATGGTCGACACAGGGAGTTCGGTGGATGTCCTGTATGTCAGTACATTCAACCAGATGGGTATTGATAAATTCCGGCTTCTTCCCTGTAGGGGACCTCTTGTCGGATATACTAGCCATTCTCTCTTTCTAGAAGGAATGATTACTCTCCCAGTAACAGTCGAAGAGTACCCTAAGCAAGCCACCATGCAAATCCAGTTCCTGGTGATGGATTTGAAGTCGGCCCATAACATCATTTTAGGCCAAACTGCCGTCCACCTCTTGCGGGCCATTCCTTCAACTTACCCCCAGATGGTCAAGTTCCTGACTCTAAATAGAGTCGGAGTTGCTAGGAGCAACCAACGAGAGGCCCGGTCCTGTTACCTACTATTGATCAAGGGTAAAGGTACACAAGGCGCCATGCCCATCGAGAAAGCATGCCTCCAATTGGAGAAAACAAAAGAGCAGCAGAGGACAATGCCAGTGGAGGAGCTTCAGGAGATACCCATTGATCGGGAAGGATCGAAGACGGTCAAAATTGGGTCCAGTCTAGTCGAGCCCTTGCGAGGAGCTTTGACCAAGTTCCTACAGGCCAACACTGACGTGTCCGCCTGGAGACCAGAAGACATGCCGGGGCTTCCCCCAGAAGTGATTATCCATGAGTTAGCTATCAACAAATACACTAAGCCTATTTGATAGAAAAAGAGACATCTCGGCCCAGAGCACCAAAAGGTAGTAGCCGACAAAGACTTCTTAAAGCTAGCTTTATCTAGGAAGTTCAATGCCCGGAGTGGTTAGCTAATGTCTTCTTGATGAAGAAAGCACTAAAATGGAGAATATGCTTGGTCTTCACCAACCTCAACAAAAACTATTGATGTACTAGTGATAACACAGTCAGTTGCATCTAAGATCGGATGATGTTGTTGAGGATTAATGATAGGATCGCTTTCTTCCCTAACTTTATATTTATTTCTTGAGTTAAGTATCTAAGGAATCTGCACAAGTAGAACTTTATGAGAGGGAGGGGATTAATTCCCCCGTTGTACCTCCAACGATCAAGTTAGTTGATGAATTTGAGTAGGGTCCAGAAAGAACTGTGTGTTCTTGATATTGAGCAATGCATGCCTTAAAGGATTGAATCTTAGAACCTCCTTAATGTTAGAATAATACCAATACTTATACCCAGTGCATAAAGGGTACATTAGTCACTTTAGCAGAGAACAGAAGGGCAGTGGTGAAGTGTGGGCTAGTAGCTGAGTCAGCCTTTGCTTTACATGTGTTGGTTGGCAACTAGAGGGAGGGTCTTCTGAGCATTAAATGAGAAGTGAGAGGGAGTATGACGGTGGCCCACGTGGTCTGATAAGTCATAAAGACTATTGGGGTTAGAGGCATCATGATACCTATTAAGCATTAAATGCGATGTGGACATGTTGTCAGCAAGGATAAGCTCGAAGCAGAAGTTATCCTTTAGCTTCACCGAGAAGTAACACCTTTCGAGTCATCATGGCTATATATCGGTGCAGCTCCTGGCCGATATGAAGAACCCATCTGATTACTTTCACTACCCTCCGATGGTAGCCAACTACTTGGATGCGTTGAGGGAAGTGGAAGCGTTTAGGCGAATTCTTCATCTCGGCTGGGAGCTGTGTCGACAAATAATCATGCTCGGCTTTGCAGGTTATCACCACTTTTGTTTTTCCAATCAAACTATGGCAATATTCCTCGATGATCTCCCGATGATAGGACTTAGACTTAAGGTGGGTGACTTCTTCGTGAAGCTTGACAAGCGTTGCATGTTCCTCTCCCAACCGACGCCTTGCATACACCACCGCCTCTTTTTCCGCTTTTGCCAGTACCTCAGCGCACTCCTTCTCGTGAAGGATTTCCTCCATCCTTTTGACCTTCCTCTCACTCTCCTCTAGTCGCTACTTGAGCCTATCGACCTCAAAAGCAATTTGGGTCGACATCTCTGTGGCTCACCGCGAGCCGACCTCTTGGTTGGCCCTCAGAGAAATAACCTCTCTCAGGAGTCTATGGTAGGTGGTCCAGACTTGGTCCATCCGCCGATATAATTCCATCTTCACCAAGGCACCTCAGATAAAATAACTGCAGAGGTAATGGTAGAGGCCAATATCTGGGACCTCACATAAGTACTCCTCATATTAGGGGAGCCAGAATTGCTCCATTTCCCTCTACTGCACCCGACGTGAGCCTAAGATAGTCCCCCTAACATTGAGATGTTGGTCAGGGTCGAAGAATAATTCTAGGTTGGGCTCCTGGCGATGTCGAGTGCCGATCCTGGTGAGTCCGATGAGGTATTTCCTCATCTCCTCCTCGACTGGCTCTTTCACCAGGTGACCGGCTCTTTCCTCGGGCGAGTCGACTCATGATGGCAATCATACTACTCTCCCCTTCAACAGCTCTCGTCTTGGCTCCCTATCCTTGAGAAGCCTCGGCCTATTCTACCGAAGGTGACTCGTCTATGCGAACGACATCTGCCTCAATCTGCTCAGCCGTCGCCTGTGCCTTCTACGCCTTAGATTCCTCTTGAGATGCCTGTCCTATGTGCCTCCGCCTTCGCCTTTGGACAAGGGCAGGAACCACCTCCTCCTTGGCCTCCTCGGCCTCTCCTGGAGGAATGTCTCAGTGACGATGTTTAACAGGCCGAACAGAAAATTCCTCATGAGGATTAGCCATAGGAACAGTAGGCGCCAGTGTGACCTCTACTACCCTTGTGATGAGAGCTGAGGCTTTCTCATAATCTTAGTCGCTAAAAGGCTCGTTCGACACACTGGTGACCCTCAAAACTGACTTATCGAGCAAATCCTCAAATTGACGAGAGCCGGCATATGTCTTGATCATGTCAAGCTCAACCCTCTCAACACCAAAAAGTGCACCCCCCGAGAGAGCATTCCTTTTTATTTTAGGCCAGTTGGAGCAACCCAACTCTAGGTCATCCCCCACGACCCAGATGAATTTATTCTTCCAATCCTTGTGAGAATTAGGAAGGTTAGTGATAAGCTTGAATTTCTCCACCATTTGGAAATAGAAATGAGGCTCTTTTTTAGTCACCTTCATGGCCACTAGACGGCATAAACTTTTAGGAAAGGCTTAATCCCTAACCAGTGATAGACCACTATGAACCCTACTAGGACTGCAATGGCGTTCGGCTTCATCTACACCAGTGACACCCCTAGCGCCTCAAACACTTGCTTCAGGAAGGGGTACAGGGGCAATCTCAGACCACACTCTAAGTGCCTCACATAAAGCAGATTCTACTATGGCCCACGGTCAAATATGACCTCTGACCTCGTCGAAGCATATAGATCAAATGCCTCCGGGATGTCGAACCTTTTGGACATTGTCTTTAACTGTGGAAAAGTCACCTTAGAGTGGATCTTCTCCAAAAGAATTTGGCAATCAATTGACTCAGAAGCCATTGGAGATCAGAGCTAATCACTGGAAGAAATGATACAGAGAAGATCAACAGTTCTCTGAGAAGGGATTTTGAAGAAGCAATAGCCGCCTCTTACGTGTCCCTATTTCTATATATAGGCAGTTGATTTTATAAACCACCAGAATCTAAAGCATCAGATCTAGCTATATCCAACAGCCAAGATTTGTTTTCAAATTTCAAAGCACCCTCGGATATCGAGGTGCAACCTACTTACCTTGAATAATCCGCAATCTGCTAAGAAAAACAGAGCTGCAGTAGTAAAGAAGATGTAGGATAACGTCAACAACGTCGCTTCAGAATAAAAACTTTTTAGTTCTCATTCAAAGTATCCACGTCCGTCCAAAAGCAAGTTGTTATTATTAAATATTTCATTCGGACCCGGCTAAATCTGCATCCAAGCGAAAGGGACTAACTGTCATAGTGTTTTCACTCACCGAAATATAATTCATTGCCAAATGAACAGGCCGATGTACATTCTTAATCAACGCCCCAATCAAATTGGTGGACCAACCCCAATAAGAGAGTTCGACTTAGCTGGCTGGACGAGTCGATATTCCTTCATGTCTACTCGAAAAGTGATACTATTTGACCCTCTTGTCGAAGATGATTCATCAGGAGTCCCCTCAACCATTTGACTAACGTCTCACGAGGACGACTCAACAGGTGTTATTTCTCGGTGAAACTAAAGGATAACTTCTGCTTTGAGCTTATCCTCTCTGACAATATGTCCACATCACATTTAATGCTTAGCAGGCATCATTATGCCTCTAACCCAACAATCTTTATGACTTACCAGACCACGTAGGCCACCGTCATACTCCGTCTCACTTCTCATTTAATGTTGAGAAGACCCTCCCTTCAGTCACCGGCCAACACTTGTAAAGCAAAGGCTGACTCAGTTGCTAGCCCACATTTTGCCACCACCCTTTTGTGCTCAGCCAAAGTGACTAATCTACCCCCTTATGCACTGGGTATAAATACATGTACTATTCTAACATTAAGGAGGTTCCAATATTCAATTCTTTAAGGCATGCGTTGTTCAATGGCAAGAACACACAGTTCTTTCTGGACCACACTCAAATTCATCAACTAACTTGATCATTAGAGGTACAACGAGGGAACCAATCTCTGACCTCTCACGAATTTCTACTTGTACAGATTCTTTAGATAACTAACTCAAGAAACAGACATAAAGTCAAGAAAAAAAGCGATCCCCTCATCAATCCTCAACAACCTCATCCGATTTTGGATGCAACTGACTGTGTGATCACGAGTACATCAACACCTTGATACCACATAAACACGCCTGAGGCTAATTTTTGAGTGAGTCTTGAGCTAATTCTTGTTTTTTGATGTTTAGGGTCTCGTGACTTTGTATTTTTAGCCCATTAGGGTCCATGTTATCATGTTGGGTCCTATTAATATCTGGATGACTATTTTACCCTCCATGAATCCTTCTATGAAATTTTGGGCCCATTCTTTATATTAGAATGACTATTTTACCCCCTACGAGACCTGTCCCCCAAAATATTTCCAAAATCTAGGTTTAAACATTATGCTAACTTTAGAATACTTTGAGGAATTCTTGGTAAAATCTCGACCGTCTAGAGATGCCTTTTGGAGCTTGGTGGCATCTCTGACATGCCAATCATTAAAGTAATTACAGTTCAGAGGTGTAATGTTGAACATAACAACCGATTTGTCCTAGTATACGCATACTTTTGAATGTGCAAGATGTGATTTCCAAAAATGCATAATGTTGAACTCCCCAACAATACCGCTATAATAGGTTTGGCATTGAACATAACAAATGACCATCCCAATAGAGGTGTATATTGAACCTAGAGGTAATGTTGAACTGGCTGAGATCTATCCCGCTAGAGGTGTGATGTTAAACCTACTGGTGAACCGTCAATGGATCAGTTCTACCTGATTAGATGATAATACTATGGTTGTAGGTTTATTATTGAACTTAGCCATTGGCTATCTTAGTAGAAGTGTAATGGTGAACATGGTAAGATCTATCATAGGAGAGGTTTGCTGTTGAACTTCACTACTAAATCATCGTAGCGTTAGTAGTAGGATGAAATATTATCTTGAGATATATCCTATTTATGGCTGCTAGTGAGGATGTTACACATATCTTCCTAAAGTACCCTTATGAGCACATACATTCAAATAATTGATGGTTGGTGGTGAGCCATCTTTATCTATACACATAGGGCTTGAATCTATTTCAGATGAAAATTGTCAACGAGACATTATTTGGAGTAAATAAGATTGCATATCTCTTCTAGATGTGTCAAGCCCCAAGATCTAAATGAGATGCAACTAAGCCAGCAATATACTATTTGGATGACAACTAAATCCAAATAATATACTTAAGCCACTTATTTGCCTAAATGTTTTTAAAAAAAATATAGATTTACAAAATATATCATATAAAAATTGGCATACTTCGGAATATTGTGAGAAATTATTTGAAATTGATTTTTTTTTCCAAAATCAAAACAAAATAAATATATGCCTATATATCAATTGTTCAGGACTCAATCAACTCTCTATGCCGTAATATATGAACCACCTAAAAAGATAAAAAAATATATAAAAAATTATAACAAATCTATTAGAGTAGATAATAATAAGTACTACTAAAGGATATGATGTAGTGGATGGAATAGTAAAAATATCAATCAATATAAAAATAAAAATCAAATAAATTTGTTATTTTTCACATATCACAAAGAATTTTTTATTATAGGAAACGATTTAATTTTATAGATTTTACATGTTTATATTTTTATGGTGACTTGTGTTCTATTAATATTTTAAAGAGAAACAGAAACAAACCAACAACCTCTCTTTATGAATATAAGTAAAGACAAGATATCAAATCAATAAATAAAAAAATTAACCAACACGTCGATTATGCTTTAAGAGGAATTATTAACATTAAATATAATTTGGCACATGTATAATTCTGCATCAATGATTTAGGGTTAATTTTAGGAAAAAGTCCCCCTCAACTAAGGAGATATTTTATTTTAAGAAACCCCCCCCCCCCCCCCCCAATCGACATATTATAGATAACTAAAGTCAAATTTAAAATTTAGAGAACCCCCCTCACTTATAAATTATCTTACAAAATCCCCTTAATCTTTAACACTTTTTCTCACGAAACCTCTCTAACTGTCATTTCAAAATGTAAAATAACCAAAATACTTTTCTAAAAATTAACTCATTCAGTTATAAAGAAACCCTCGAATGATAACAAAAAGAAAATCTTTACAATGCTTTTCACTCTTGTTCTTTCTCTTATTCTAAAATAAATCAAAGTAACTTTTTATGACCGAAGGATATTTTTGTCTTTTTTCAATCACCTACTTGTCATGTGACATGCTAAATCTAATAGTGTTAGCTTTTAGCGTGAAAAGTGACAAACGTTTATAGGGGTTTCTTAAATTTTTAAACTTGAGAGTGATCATTTACAACCTGCTCACACTTGAGAATGTTTTTCTAATTAAAATGTTAAGGGGGGGTTTTCTAAGACACACCCTATTTGAGGTGGATCAAATTAGTAAATTTCAAGGGGATTTTCTCATATTTTTATAGTTGAGGGGGGGGGGGGGGTGTTTAACTTAATATATGCTCAAACTTCTTTTTAGGGTTTTTAGGGGGTGGTGGTTTTTTTTGTGGGGTTAGGGGGAGTTCGAGGTCGCAAATTTAATAATTGAGTGGTTACTAGATAAACCACATAATTAAGTGTTTTTTAATTAATCCATGATTTTATGTAGATAATATTTACATAAGTTTGTTTTATTTAATTTCTATATATTTTAATTATGAGATTGTTTAAATTATAGATAGTTATATTATGATAAGAATTACAAAATATTTAATTAAAATATCATATTATTAGAATTTTCTAATTATAAATAGTTTACTTTCATGAGGATTCTTAGGTCAGTATAATATTAACGTCCACATGTCATTTTTCAATAGGATGGAGCAATACAGAAGTACTTTAAATATGAAACATATCAGTTTTTAATGCATTTATGATATGACACATGTTATTTTTTTATGACTTCAATAATTTGACCAATTTCTCATTTATATATAAAGGAGAGAACAATACATACTTCACCTCAAGCACGTATAAAAAAGTTTAAATAAAATTTGTCTTAGATTCAATCCTAGGTAGATGTTATAATAAATTTGATCCTCCATAAACATATTCAACCTCACAAAATAAAGGTTCATTAAAAAATTTAAGGAATTAATATTACAAAATCTCTTGCATTTAGGGGGTATTTTCACATAGCCTCCTAAACTTTGTCTATCTCATTTAACTCCTTCAATTTTTTGGTGTCTTATAAAATAGCTCTAAACTATGAACTTTTCTCATTGAACCTTTAGAATAATTTATCTCAACGATATTTCTATTGCCTGCAACTCAGGGGGGGGTGTGGGGAATTGAAGTTCATAGGGTTTTGTGAGACACCCTAAAATGGAGGAGAGCTGCATAAAATAAACAAACTTCATATATCCCCTCGCCTCCTCCCATCCCCACACACACCACATGACCCACCTTAAAATAAAATAAAACAAAAGTTCAGGGGATCATTTCAAATTAGTCCAATGTTGAAATATGTTTTTCTTAGTAGTTAAATTTGATTATACAATATGTAAAAAAACAGTCTTTAATATCTACAAACTAGATCATAGAAATCATATTAATCCTCAAGTTAGTAGACTACATTATTGCACTCTTCAATTGTAAAAGATAAATATTAAGATTGTTAAATTAAAAGAGAGAGTCTTGAATAATTTTTTCTTGAATCGAATATTAAGTGTGTACATATATATATACAAGTAGAGGAGGGTGAGGTTTGTCCTCATAACCACTGTGGGACTAAACCCACTACTAACACAATATTATTAATAATCCCCCTCAAACTCATATTGGATCAAACAAAATGAGTTTGCGTACAAGAAACTGGAATCGACGAACGGGTAAGGCCTTTATGATGAAATATGCAAGCTCGTTAGCGGATGAGACGTGAGGAAGTAGAATTATCTTGTCCTTGATAACTTGTTGACAAACAAAAACGAGCGTCGATTTCAATATGTTTGGTCCTCCCATAAAATACTGGATTATTAGCAATCTAGATGATACTCTTATTATCACAATAGAGAGGATTAGGAGTCACAACAGAAATACCAAAATCACTGAGAAGACGATGAAGATGAATGATCTCTTTAGTTGTTGTGGACATTGCATGATACTCTGCCTTGGTGCTGGAAAGAATAATAACATCTTGTTTCTTACTTTGCCAAGAAATAATGGAATCATCAAGAAATATACTATAACCTATAGTACACTTCATGGTAGTGGGATCACCACCCTAATAAGCATCATAATAAGCACAAAGCTTTAACTTGGATGTATTAGGAAACAAAAAAGAGCGAGTGCTAGTACCCCAGAGATACCGAATAATCCGTAATAAGGCAACATAATGTGCAGAACATGGGACACTAATAAATTGACTGACAATACCAACAACATGAGAGATATCTAGTCGAGAGAAACACAGATAGACCAACTGGCCAATAAGATATCGGTATAGGGTAGGATCAGATAGAGACTCACCATCAGTAGAGTGAAGTTTAACATTTTGTTAGAGTAGAGTATCGATAATTACATCATCAGTTAGCTCAGCGTGATTTAGAATATCTGCAAGATATTTCTGTTGAGATAGTAGTACACCTTACGAGCCCTGAGAAATTTCTAGATCAAGAAAATGGCGAAGAAATCCACTATCCTTCATATGAAACTGTTGTTATAATTGAGATTTTACAAACTGTATACCAACAGCATCATCACCTGTAATGATCATATCATCTACATAAGAGTAACAAAACTCTGCCACAGGATGTAGTGCGAACAAATAGAGAAGCATCTTGATGACTCTCCATAAAGCTCGCCTTGAGCACGACATCTCGAAAATACTCAAACCAAGCACGGGGTGCATGCTTAAGACCATAAACAGCATGACGAATGAGACATACGTGTCTCATAGGAATATTAGACCTTGGAGGCGGTTGCATATATACTGTCTCAAATAAAGATCTATGGGGAAAAGCAATCTTTACATCCATCTAGTATAAGGGCCCACGATGAGCAACAACAACTGCAAGTAGAGTACGAACGGTCAGCATCTGATCAACAGGAGCGAATGTCTCCTTATAATCAATACCTTGTTACTAAGTAAATCCTCAAGCCACTAAACAAGCTTTCTGACGTTCAATGGTACCATCAGGATGATACTTGACCTTATAAACCCATTTACTACCAACAAGAGAGATCCTAGGAGGAGAGGGAATAACATCCCAGGTTTGTGTTTACTTATTGAACTGCCTCATGAAAGGACTTTGGCTCAACGTAGTATAAATGGTAGCAAGAAAGTTATGAAAGATAGGTGAATAAGAAGTATCCGAAGCATACCGAGCAAGCATGACATATGGGCGTTTGCCTCAACAAAGAGCAAGAGGAACCTCGGGCGAGGAAGATGTTAGCACCGGTGCATGGAGATCAACTGTATTTTCTAGAGTGAGGATCATGTCCATAGGATACGGGTCATATAGTGTAAGAGAAGGCTTGGGTGAGGAAGAGTCAACAAAAGGAGATGGAGAGATATCAGGGAGATCTCGAAAGGAAAATTAAGGTAAAGAAGTGGATGATGTAGTTGATAGGGAAACATAATCAGTAGAGTGGAGGAAATTAAAGCCATTAGAAGCATAATAATATGGAGAATCCTGTTTGAACTAAACATGACGAGATATATGAACTCGATGAGTTGTGGGATCATAACAACGATAACCTCGATATTCTGAACTAATTCCTAAATAGACATAATAAACAGCTCTGGAATATAATTTGCCACATTCATGAGATGGCAGAAGAAAGAAATAGCGACAACAAAAAATACGAACCACATCATAATGGGGAGGATGAGTATAAACACGACTATGAGCAGTAGCACAAGAAAGAGAGCTAGATAGAGTGATATTAATAGCATGAGTAGCAGTGAGAATGGTCTTAGTCTAGAAACGATGAGGAACAGAGTAAGAAATGAGCATGGATCGAGCGGTATTGAGGATACGACGATGTTTGTGTTCAGCAATACCATTTTGCTCGTGAGTGTAGGGACATGACTGTTGAAAGATAGTCCCATAAGAGGACATGATAGCGCGCATGGTGGAGGATAGGTACTCTTTGGCACAATTAGAACAAAAAAAATTTAATACGAGATTGCCACTGAGTGAAGATCATAGCAGTGAAGGCTTGATAAGTAGTAAGTACATCAAAATAATTCTTAAATAGGTAAACCCATGTAAAACGAGAGAAATCATCGATAAAACTAACATAATATAAGTAGCCAGATGAAGAAGCAGAGGAGCTAGCCCCCAAATATCAGAATGTACTAAATCAAATAAGAAAGTGGATACAGATGTACTTATTTTAAATGGTAAAGCAGTGAATTTAGCCAATTTACAACCAGTATATGACTCAATACTAGAACTAGATGATACATGACCAAGTACTCCAGACTGAGTATGAGTCTCCATCTTTTTATTAGACACATGACCAAGTCTTTTATGCCACAAATTGGCTGGAAGCGAGGTAGAGGGTTTTAACGAACAAACAGAAGCAACACGAGAACGTAGATGTATGGACTCAGGAATGTAAAGATATTCCAAAAAATACAGCTTGTGCCTCCTATGACCTGCTCTAACCGTCTTATCTGTTTGTGGATCCTGCACAAGATAAGTATCAAAAGAAAATAAGACAAGTAGGTCAGCCATACATAAAGAGCTAATGGAAAGCACAACTAAAGAGCCATATAGAGGAAGCCAAGTGTTAGATGACTAGATTGATCATTTTGTAGGGGTAATAGAGCCATATTGAGTGACAAACAATGGAAATCTCCTGCGGCGACTGTGATCGGCGACTTACAAGGGAAAAGTTTATTTATTTGGAAAAATTTTATTATTTGGGAAACCCTAAACCAAGCTCTGATACCATGTTAAAGTAAAAGAGAGAATGAGTCTTGGGTAAATTTCCCTTGAATTGAATACCGAGTGTGTACTTATATATACAAGTAAAGGAAGATGAGGTTTGTCCTCATAACCAATGTTGGACTAAACCCACTACTAACACAATATTATCAACAACGATCTTCACTTTCTACATTCAAAAAAGATAATTAATACTCAAATATAAATTGTCATGAAAATATGTAATGTGGAGCAAACAGGGCTTGAATGTTATCAAAATAAATTGTGTTGCAGGATGGATTTCAGAAGCAAGACGAGCGACATTAGGAGTGATGGTTCGAGATGAGGAAGGTTGTGTTTTAGTTGCTGATGTGTTCTCTTTCTAACCTGCACAATCTGCTCTTATGGGGAAGGTATTAGCAATCAAGGAAGGCATTGAAATCGCAAAAGAACAAGGCTATATAAAAGG
The DNA here is from genome assembly GCA_022839385.1 of Asparagus kiusianus. NCBI lineage: Eukaryota > Viridiplantae > Streptophyta > Magnoliopsida > Asparagales > Asparagaceae > Asparagus > Asparagus kiusianus. The sequence continues at coordinate 69,882 of BQKN01000236.1, forward strand.
GTGGTATTTGAATCTGATTCTACCCAAGCTTCATATATGCTCCTAAGTGACGAGATGCCCCACCATCAGTTAGCTTTGCTTGCGACGGGCATCAAAAGATTTCTGTGTTGCATTTTATGAATGTCGCTTCTCTATGGTTTGTCATATAGCTTACGAGGTTGCCCATTTCCTAGCTTATTTTGCTCGTATCGAGCCCGTCGATGTTATTGATAAAACATTGATGTTGGCTAATTTTGTACTTCATGATTTAAAGCTGAAATAAAGTCTATCTATTATTTACTATTAAAAAACTCAAATATAAATTTCTCATCTCGTAGAATATATCTTACAATCCCTCCTATTTATTGCTTTTTATTGTAAAGTTTTTTTTTTTTTTTGGATTTTTTATATTGGTCTCTAAAATATTGAGCTTTTTGGTATAAGTCCTTAAATCTTTAGGTTGTTGTTTTAGTCCAATTGACTTTCATAGTTGGGTTAGTGCTCAACCTAGATAGTAAACGACTTTTCCATCCTTTAGTTATCAAATCATTTAAATCACCCGGAACTCCTTTTTCTTCATACTAGTGTAGTGTACGTGCAACGTACATGGCACACTTATTTTATATTCTAAATTTTTTCATGGGCAAGAAGGTAGTACACTGGCTTGAAGGAATAAGATAAAGAATTATTATAGAAAATTATTTGAAAGAAGTTTGAGTATTTTAGTACGTACATTTACAAATAAAAAATGAGTATCAATTGTAGGCATCGAAAATTGCCTACAAGTCTCCACGAACGGCTCAGCGCTAAGAAAAAACGATGAACGTCACTATCCAATTCACAGAAGCTTACTTGACATCGACGAACGCCTAAAATGGATCGATGAACTACGTGGAGTAACGGAGTTTCAGAATAATGAGGATACGAACTGATCGGGAGCCCCGCATCGCTTACAAAAGGCGAAGCGCCGTATGTGTCCCGGTTTAATCCATAACGATCTAATCATCGGAGCTTATAAATCTCCTTGTCGACTTTCCAACGTACTTTGAATCACTCAAATCCGAGTTCGGACGAAGAAATTACGGTGAAAACGGACAAGTGTACGGAAAAAAGGGTCTCAGCCTGAGTTGAGACACCCCGAGGTGTCTCGGCACAAGCGAGACACCCCAAGGTGTCTCGGCCAAGGCCGAGATACCCAAGGGTGTCTCAGCGACCCAAGGGTGTCTCAACCTCGCTGAGACACACAGGGGTGTCTCCAGGCCTAAAAGTCGGCCGTTGTGCAGTTTCAAGCACCCAAACTCCCTTGGAGCCTATAAATACAGCCTCAGGCCCTCATTTTCTTAGATCTGGATTTTTAGAAAGTTGACGAAGCCCTGCCGGATTGAAGATTAAAAGTGCACGAACTTCAGAGAGGAGGAGGAGAGATCGGATCGAGTTCATCGGCATAAAGAAGAGGAGCTCGTCAGATCTGCAGTTCCCCGGATCCGTTCCTTAAGATTATCCCGTTGTGATAATCTTAAGAAGAGCAATTATCTCGTCGTTGCCGAGATAAGAGCTACGGTTTCTTTATTCCTTCGCGAATCAATGAAGCTCTGCCCAATTTTTCAGTAATCGGATCTGATTGACGGTGGTCCACGGATATCAACATCCCCGTCACAGGCCAAGATCTCACGCAAGCAGCGGGCGATAAACACCCGTTGCGTTTGTTTGAAGAGAGTTGTATTTTTTTATTTTTTTTCATTGTGTAAGAATGTCTTATAAAAAGACTAGTTTTACTTTGAATCTGTAATCGATAAACGTGTAATAGATTCAGCAATGAAACAATATATTTTCTCCACAAACAAACTGGCGACCACAGTGGGAGCCAACAGCTTCGCTGCCGAAGCTGTCGTCCCGCAGCCGACGATCAAGATCCCGGTGTTCGAAGAGGTCGAGTACGAATTCGACCAGCAGAAATTTGAAGAGTACATCTCCTCCTCCTCCTCCAGATCTGCTCCTTCTCATAAGCGTAGGAAGATCTCCTCCTCCCAGAAGATCCGTCGGTCTCCAGATCTGAAGACCCGAGAAGTCGATCTCCCCGTAGTCGATGCTACGGTTGCACCTTACAACGATCCGTCGGCATCCAATGAGATCAGATCTGTAGATCTGAACTCCTTCGCCATCAAGGAGCCGACTGCTGAAGGTGCGCTAACTCTATCAAAGAGAGCACGTCAAAGGAAACACCAACGCCTCGCGCACCAATTCGCCAAGGCTTTGGATCAGGTGGATGGACTCCGTTACCAAGCATATCTGGAGTTCAGAAAGCGCCAAGTGGCTAATCTATCGCCACGACCAGCATCGGGATCCTCTTCCCGACCTCCGATTAACGAATGGGTTCGTGTCAAACAAACCCACTCTACTCTCGAGGAGCGAATACAGAAGCGTCGCGCCTTGCTTGCGCATACCCGGACCCTTGTGCGAAAAGCACAGGAAATGCAAAAGGACGAGGCAGTTAAGAGATCGCCGAGATCCAAACAAGTTTGGATGCCAAAAGCCAAATCAGCGCCTAAGGAAAAAGCAGGAGACGTTGATCTCCGGCCTTCGTCAACTCCAGATCCTGCTCCCGCACCTCCGGTGAAGCCCTATGACAGCGTGGATCTCCCCAAATCTAGGGTCCCATTGAAGGATCGCATCGGTTCTCAACCCGAGGATCGAGGAAAAGCGCCTGTTAAGGAAAGCTTAAGACTGTTGAAGGAGCTTCGAGCAAACATCCGGATTGGGGGTCGTACATGACCTCCTAACAAATTAATTTCTACAACGACCCGCTTGGGGGTGCGTGCAGAAAACCAGGAGCTCGTTAAGGTTTTACCCTCACAAAGGTATGATTCCAAGTGTGTGACTCTTGTAGACGCCAACAAGGTAATGTTTACTCAGATGAAAACGCGACAGACAGATGAATGCGTTATACCTAAGAATTCATGTAAACAGCCGATAGGTTGCTCTGACCGCAACGTCGATGAGTTGTACTATCGGGCTGGGGGTACGAATAAATCTCGAAAGAGAAGTACCCGAGAAGCGGACTCTCACTGTCCGTGTACCAAAATTATCAGGATAGTATTATCAGCGTGTAGCTGTCCTAAGACCGCTCCGTAAAGGGTCTCGGTGTTTGAGTGGATCTCCAACGGAAAGGCTAAGTCCAATCCAAAGCGTCTCCGTAAGAAACGATCGATCGTTCAAGGTGACGAACCCCCAGAGGTTACCATCAATATGGTTGATAAGGGAAAATCGATTCGACCTTCTAGCTCTGATCCTCTTGTATCGCATTGTCTAAACCCGGTTACGATCAGGAACTATTAGACAAAGGGATTATCAGCGAATGCAGAGAGGGTTATCCTCGGATGATGAAGCATCGGATGCTAACTCGATAATCGCTTCTGATAATACGGTATCCAGTCCGGGATAATCCCGTGAAGTGTTTATGATTAACACCGAGGAAGTAGCCAAAATGGTTAAGGATGCCTTGGCCAAGCAGAAAGAGGCATTCAATATCAAAATGGAAATGGCTATGCTACGAATGAGGGAAGAGCATGACCAACAAATTCGGGCTCTGTCCAATCAATTCGGTGAATCCAGCCATCGCAACAATGCTAATCAAACAGATAGCAATTCAGATACGGATGAACACCTTAAGGCTAATGACCCTTCCATTGACTAGAACGTTGGGGGTGGTCCCACTAAGGACAACAATACTAGGGGTGGTCCCACCAAAGATGACAATGCTGGGGATGACCCCGTTATTCCTCTCAGGAATCGTCCAAGATCTGATACAGACAAGGATGATAAAATAAAGGATCTCGAGAGCAAAATCAATGCGCTGATGTCTGTTCAGGGGATAAAAAGGACCGATATTCCGTCTCCCTACCCAAGAAAGTAGGATTCGATCCTATATCCGGCAAAGTTCAACTTGATCAACTTCACGCCGTTTGACGAAAATGGTTCCCCTACTCAGCACTTAATATATTTTAAGTCTCATTTGTGAATAATTTCTTGCAACGAGCCCTTGATGGTACGATCATTCGTTAGCACCCTTCACGGGCCTGCCTTCGATTGGTACCGTCGTCTTAAGTCCGGAAGCATCAATAGCTGGGAGGACCTGGAGAGCATGTTCCTCGCTCATTTCTTCGATGATGACGCTAAAGTGTCGATCAGGACACTCTTCGATGAGAAACAGAAAGACGGAGAGTCGGTGGATACCTTCATCAAACGCTTCCGCAATCAGGCAATAAACTACAAGGATCCCGTCACGGAGGAATTCGTCTTGCAGACCTGTCATAACAACTTATCCATTAACATCTTGGACATTATGGGAGTAGAGTCGCTCAATACCTAGAAAGAGTTGAAGGTACGCGGAGAGCAGGCCAAATGCTTCCTCAGAAGGAGGAAGGTCGAAAGAAACCAACCGATGGTTAACCCTCTTAATTCGAGTCTCATGTCCTATGATAAAGGGAAGTCACCTACAACAGTTGTTGACGTTAATCAGACGTCGCAACAACAGCCCCGAAGATAGCAGAATACTTCGGATCCGAGGCTCCAAAAAGAGTACTCATTCAAGGACGAAGACGTTCCAGCCATCCTCGAGACCCTTCTCGAAAATAACAAGATTAAGCTGCCACCCATCACGAATCAGGAGGAAGCTGATAATACTACGGATCCGAAGTACTGCGCGTACCACAGGAGGATCCTTCATCCTACCAAGGCTTGCTTTACTTTAAAGAATAGCATCCAGACCTTGGTTGAAGCCGGCATCATAACGCTAGGATAAGCCAAACGAGAACGGAAAGACTCTGACAAGTATGAGAGTATAAACTGCTTCTCAATACTCCAAAAAGTATAAGAGTATAAACTGCTTCTTCTAAAACTCTAATGGGTATAGGAGTATAAAATGTTTCCCCTGTATCTAGCGGGAAGTTCCTAGAGAATATTACACATAATATTCTTAAGGATAACCCACCATTAATAAAACAATTGAAAATAAGATGCTACTTATCAGACTCAGTTTCGCCTTAGGGCTGGAGGTCGAGTATCCCGAAATTTTCGGTGATTCTCAACTAACAAGTCAACTACGTTCGTAGTAGAGATAGTCTACTCGAGTGGCGCATATCGCTTTGTTACAAAGGATGGTGACCGGCTTATGATGCCGATAAACGGCAAATTCCTGAAAAAAATACTACACTACCTTTAGTATATTCAGGATAACCAATGTATCGGGAAGTTCCCAGAAGGATACTACATACGGTATTCTTAGGGATAACCCAATCACTATAAAAGTGATAAATAAGAGATCTATATTTAAACTTTGAATGTCAGAATGTATTCAAAGTTGAAGTGTATCTTACCATTAATGTCGAATTCACCAATTCTCATGAATTTTTTTGCTGAGAAGAGATTCGATCATTTTGACAGATCAACCTTTCCTCACAAAATCCCCCACTGATCAAGTCAATTGACGGTGGGCCCACCAAAACTTCAATCCGCCAATTCATGGCAATTTTCAAAGCTTGATGTGTTAAGTCCTAATCACTTAGCATCGATATCCTCCATCGAGTGGCTAGTACCAACCAATATTTTTACTGTTACCTGTATTCCACTCTCTTTGCTTTCAGGTCAAACCTATAAAAGTTAGGGCCCAAGCCAGATTCCCCTCTTGATTCCTTCCATGAACGATAGGTCCACTTTCAAATTGAACAATCAAACCTATAAAAGTTAGGATTATCCTCAACTTCACTCAGTCAAACTTGCAGATAGTTAGGACTAAGATTGAGTTATCCCTTTCGATAAACGAAAGACTTCTATCTTTTCCTATCTCAGCCAAACCTATAAAAGTTAGGGTCGAAATCGGAATTTCCCCTCAATAAATGAGGAACTCTTTTCTTGGATCAAGCAACCAATCCTATAAAAGTTAGGGTTACTTGAATCTTTCTGATTCTCAGAGTGGAAATCCTACTCCTAGTTTCATCTTTCCAGATTCTGGGGGTGGAGATCCCACTTCGAGTTTTCTTTCTAACTGAAGATAGAATATAAAATTCTACCTCTTCGGTGCCGGGAGATAGAATATAAAATTATTCCTCTTCCATTTTGGGTTCGTCTTTACCCTGAGAAAAGACACAATTCTCAACTTCAAATCCGTACATTCCATGCACGGGGAACTTTATCTTGACTCCTAAATAGAGATAAGCCTACGTCTAATACACGTTGCCGGTTTAGTCTTTCACCAATTGAAGAAGACCCCAGAATTCTAGTCTGGAAACTTTTATCCCGAAGCCTAAGTAGGGATAAGTCAGCGCCTAACACGTGTTGCCGGTTAGTCTTTGACCGTAAGAAAGACAAAAGATCACATATTCGGCATTGTGGCAGGTTGTTATTCATTAGGCCAAAATCCGCGTCTTACACGTGCGGGGAATTTTATCCCGAATCCTTAGTAGGGATAAGTCAACACCTAACACGCGTTGTCGGTTAGTTCTTAACCGTAAAAAGAACCAAAGCCCATATATTCGACATTATGACAGGTTGTTATTCATAACACCATAATCCGTGCCTTACACGCGCGAGGAATTTTATCACGAATCCTAAGCAAGGATAAGTCAACGCCTAAGACGCGTTGCCGGTTTAGTCTTTCACCGATTAAAGAAGACATCAGAATTCTAGTCTGGGGACTTTTATCCTGAAGCCTAAGTAGGGTGTAAGACCCCGTTGATTTTGACAACTTATAAGTGTGAATATGAGTGAATAAAGATATTTAATATATATATATTAAATATCTTTGTTGCATGGTCATGCATGGAAAATGATAATTAAGCTTATGAGGATGTGTATATGCCTCAGGTATGAGGATGAGTTGCAAGTTTGCAAATCGTGTGCAAAAGAAATCGAAGTATGCAGATTTTTGTCCATGAGTCGACTCATAACATGTCATGAGTCGACTGATCAGGTTGAGTCGACTCATGACTGTCATAAGTCGACTCATGATATCGTGTCCTGTTCCCATTTTTCTTCTGCTGAGTCGACTCATAAAAATTATGAGTCGACCCATGACCATGAGTCGACCCATGATAAGGCATGAGACGACTCATCGGGGTTTTTTTCTGGCTTCTTTCATTTCGGGTTTGTGGGTTTCGGGTCGGGTTTAGTTGGCTCCTATATATTGTTTTACACCCGAAAAACACCCATTCCTCTCAGATCTCCCCAGAAACCCTAGCCCCTCTTCCTCTTCTTAGACCCTAGAGGGGGGTGATTAGGGTCTTATGCTAATCTAATCCGATTTAAATACCAATTAAAATTAATTAATAAGTG
>BQKN01000236.1:88744-108991 GCA_022839385.1 Asparagus kiusianus
GAAACAATAAAGGAAACGAATACAAACCCATATCTACCGATAAGTGAAAACATGACAAGGCTACCGCAAGTGTCACGTCAAACTCACATGAGTGTTATGTCCGAAAACGATTAAGTATCTAAAACATAGACTGCATGAAGTGAGCGTCCAACTCATGGACTGCAAGTACGAGTATCCAACACATGGACTGAGTATAACCGATGTCCAACGCATGGACTAAAAATGCTCAATGTCCAACGTATGGACTGAATATAACCAATGTCCAACGCATGGACTAAATATCATCAACGCCCAACACGGGGACTTTAGTCGCTTATAGTCCAGCACGAGGACTTTATCGCTTATAGTCCAACACGAGGACTTTAGTCGCTTATAGTCCAACACGAGGACTTTAGTCGCTTATAGTCCAACACGATGACTGTACATGAACCATGAAGTATCACTAGTAATGGAGTGTCCATACAACTCTTGTACGAGCCTTGCCGTACATATCTAAACTCGTATCATATCAAGTCATCTTACATATATATCATATGTGTTCAAACTATGTGTTCGTATACAGCAAGTGATTAAACAAAAAACAAAAGGGAACAGGAAAAACTCAGATGAGTCGACTCATGCACATTTATGAGTCGACTCAGCAGAAGGAAAAAGGCAACGGGGAACGACTTCGTGAGTCGACTCATGCTTAGTTATGAGTCGACTCATGACTTGTGGGTCGACTCGTATACTGACGAGTCGACTCAACAGAAGCAAAAAGGAAACACCACAACACTTCGTGAGTCGACTCATGACAGTCATGAGTCGACTCAACCTGATGAGTCGACTCATGATGAGTCGTGAGTCGACTCACGGGCTGAAATCTGCATATAACATAAGTTGAATTCGTTCGTCTCGATCCATACTTCCATTATACTGATCTATAACTCCCTAACTATCATTGTTAAACCATGAGGCAGTGAAAAGTTCATACATAGCATGAGAAACGAATACTTGCATGTTAAATCTAACATTTAACCCCTAAACATGAAAGAGGGCATTTAAACAAAATAAAAACTCATATTTTTATTCCTTAAAAATATTTCCAGATCTGGGTTTTCTTCAAAAACGTTATTGGGATGATTTAAAATCTGAAATACATGATTTCTAGCATTCACCCTAACAAGAACATTGTTTTATACTTGAAAATAAGTCTTGGGCTCAATAAAACTCATGAAAAACTACTATAAATTAATAAAAACATGGGAGAGAGGTTTGGCGAGATGTTACTCGCCTCAAATGCGAAGAATAACGACCCCCCTCGCTGCAATCCACAAGAAGCTGCTGAAATCCCCCTTGAAACGCCCCAAAATCTCCAAGAGCACCTAGGGTTTGAGAGAGAGGAAGAGGGGCTAGGGTTTCTGGGGAGATCTGAGAGGAATGGGTGTTTTTTGGGTGTAAAACAATATATAGGAGCCAACTAAACCCGACCCAAAACCCACAAACCCGAAATGAAAGAAGCCAGAAAAAAAAACCCCGATGAGTCGACTCATGCCTTATCATGGGTCGACTCATGGTCATGGGTCGACTCATAATTTTTATGAGTCGACTCAGCAGAAGAAAAATGGGAACAGGACACGATATCATGAGTCGACTTATGACAGGCGTGAGTCGACTCAACCTGATCAGTCGACTCATGACATGTTATGAGTCGACTCATGAACAAAAATCTGCATACTTCGATTTCTTTTGCACACGATTTGCAAACTTGCAACTCATCCTCATACCTGAGGCATATACACATGCTCATAAGCTCAAATATCATTTTCCATGCATGACCATGCAACAAAGATATTTATAATATGGATTAAATATCTTTATTCACTCATATTCACACTTGTAAGTTGTCAAAATCAACGGGGTCTTACAATAATTTTTAACCGATTCGTTATTATTGGCTTCTTAGGATGAGCATGATATACGTGTAGAACTAATCGATTTTGAGAACAAAAGTAATGATAATTTTTGTAGTAATATATTATGTAAATAGATTATATATGTGATGCAAAGCAAAATATGTAGATTTTGTAGTAGTTTATACATACTTAGTAACACATAGAAAATGTCTATTTCACTTTAAAAAATTTGCTCATCACAACCTGACCTATGGGTATAGGTATACAAATAGTATTTGATTTTGGACATACATAGATGTAACAATTGTTTCTGGGCATGCATCAATATAATTATATGATAAAACTTACAATAGTTCTTCCCAATATTCAAGCTACACACACACACAAACACACACACACACACACACACACACACACACTTATATATATATATATATATATATATATATAGCTTAAACACCAGGAAAATCATGACTTGAAACATGATAAACATTCAATTGGCAGTGGTAAACTAAAGAGAGAAACTATAGTTACATAGCTAAATAGTTAGGGTTATCTAGATATTAGTCCTGAAATTTTTAGTAGTTATATATATTAGTCCCTCGAAACTTTGTAAATACTCGTAGGTCCATCCTGTCCTAAGGGTTCTTACAAAGAAGGAATGACAGAAGTTTCACGGTAAAAAATAATGTAATTGATTTTCTATTAGTACGAGGGATGAAATTATATTATCATACATACGGTCCAAAAGAAAAGGAAAAAAATCCCAAAAAGATTAAATTTGGACTATTAGAAAAAAAACCTCTGCTTTAACTACAAAAATATGGATACCTGAATGTTGCTCCCCTTCTCATCCATATCATTTGATTAGCCAAATCAGAACACTTCTTTCTATAGTTGCTCGGGGTCGGGGTAGTTTTAGATGAGTAGTTTAATTATCACTATTCTTTTTAGAGATGCAAGTTCACTAAATTTGAGGGTATATATGGAAGATTTTTTTATAAATTTTAGCTATGACCTATTTGTTTTAATAACAAAGTAATTTAAAAAGGACACATAAACAAAGAAGTCCTTGACTCACCATTCCAGAGCTTGAAGCACACATAGCCAGAATTCTATCGTCTAGTATATCTATATGTAACTGAGAGAGCTTTTCTTAAACATTAAACAACATTTTGGATCAATTAAATCAAAATTTTCAGTTTATATAATAAAACATACCTTTGTTTTGGTTCTCAATTCCTAATTCACAATTCCATCAAGCTCTTGATCTTGCAGGGCTCCTTATTGGCTTTCGTATACTCTAACGTTGAGGTTGTTGGCTATCTGTAATAAATTACAAAATGAAAAATATTTCTTTTTCTGACAATCAACCCAAATTGTTTTTTAGAAGGTCTAATTTTAACCTGGTTATAAAGGTGCGCACCCTTCTGCTCAATTATGACCATTCGCTAGCTTCTCCATTATCTTTCATAAGCTCGCTAACAGCTGATCTTTTGATTTTGGTTGCAAATTTAAAACATAGGATAAATTCAAAGGTAAAGTTGTAAGTCGTTAATGAAAAATATTATCATTTTACAAAATAGTCTAAAACATGAAAATGTAAACATATGAGTTTTGACATTTTAGCTTAACCATATTTTGAAATAATACAAAATGATTTTATAGACTTTATGAAAGATGTATATGATTGTTATTAAGTCCATAAACCAAGTAAACAATATTTTCATAAAAGTGCATATTTTGCAAACATTTCAAAAGTAAATATGATTTCATTGAACTAAATAAAATTAATATTGATAAAATCATATATATGCATGTAAGTATGAAACAAAAAATATGTTTTCTAATTATATTCAATTGTTTTATATTAAAACTAGAAAACTATCAAACCAAAACATATACGTATATATATAAGTATATATATACAAAACCAAAATGTGTATGTGTGTGTATGATTGAGCTTAAGGTACTAATACACATAATATAAAACCTAAAACTAAATATTCCCAAGCTTATGATCTTCAATGAAGCTCTATCTTGGTACATTTACGGATGAAGCTTGAACTTGAATCTTTAACTTTGAATTGCATAGGCTTCACTCCATAATTCCGCCAACCTCCATTGGATATGATCGTGAATGCGCAATTTCATCTATCCTCCAGTTTATTATTTGTCTACAATAAATAAGAAAACACGAATACTAGACAAACAACATTAGTGGTAAATTGTTTGTTAAACATTATCAAAACAAAAAGGCCAACAATCTCCTCCTTTTTGATGATGACAGACAATTTACAAAAAGGATATATGCATGAAGGAAAATGAATATATAATATTATAATTATCATGCATAACAAGGAAATAATATACTCACAATATTTCACTGAGTCTGAACTAAATCTTAAATACAATGAGTCAAATAAACCAAGTCTCACAATAGCTCTCAACTCTATGAAATAAAATACCAATCTAGAGTCTGAAAATAATCAACTACATGTGGAGTTCTACAATAACTATAAAATATAATAAATAGCTTAAACAGACAACTAAGATGTCCCATCAACCTACGACTCTCCGTGCGTCGGACTCGCTGCCTGAAAGAGGGGAAACAACGAGCGTCAAAGCGCTAGCGAGATCATCACTACCTCTCCCCAGGGGAAGGGGTAGGAGTATATAGAAAATAGAGTCAGTACATTCATATAACTCTCTATGAATGAAAAACAAATTTACCAATGATAAAAACCCCAATCTCCAACATAAAGAATAATCATCTCATCTTGAACTACGTCCGAGTGATCTGCTCTAACATAAGAGGATATCAACAATTACAAAAACAAAAAAAAATATCCGCCATTCATGACGGGTGTATAAAAATCTCAAAGGAAATACCCTACTCGCGGGCAATCTATCATTAAAGTAAAGCTTACAATTGATCAATTATCTATGTGTGCATCATCTTGTACTATAGTGATACTCTCGTAATGCTCTTACTCAATCGTTCTGCGGCAATAGGATTTATTATCTCCCTATTCCGTATACGTGTAATAACGATACTTTTGTAATACTCTTACTCAATCGTTCTATGACAAATAGGTTTCGTCTCCCTATTTCTGGATACATATAGAACAACATTATTCATATGTGTTTATCAAATTAACTCATGTCAAAAGTGTGTCAATCTAACACAATCTAGTATACATGCACAAATCTCGGTAGGCGTGTCCTCATCTGAAGTTCACCATCATCCCAGGTGTTAAACAATCACTAACATAATAGTCTATCATCATTAGATCGAGAAATCTGCTCGACAAATCAAAACCAAGCCATATAAACATGCACAGCCAAAACAGACTGGCGGTCGACCATGGAGGTCGACCGCAACAGGCTCTAGAGACTAGCCAGGTCTCTGTCCTGCACGTGGTCGACCGTGGCGGTCGACTGTGAACCCTGATTCCAGATTTCTCAATTATTTCGTGTATGTCGTGTTTTTGTGATTCAAACATGATTAAATCTTTATGAAACTTGTATGCAAATATGTCACAGCAGATATGAACATCTGGAAACAACTCAACAACTATATACATGATTTTATACATTAGATTTGTATTCAAAACCCTAAAAACATGCATAAAAGCACAAAACAACGAATCAAACTCCTTTCTTTAGATTAACCATGTTTTAAAATCATCAACAGATCTAAATCACATCTGTAAAAACGTTCTCAACCTTTTTAGCATGAAAAGACTTAATCTTTATATATATAATACAAAAGAGATTGACTTTAATCATAAACTAGTCATTTAGGCTCTACGAAACATGTTTAAAACTTTTTGAAAACGTTTTGAAAACTAGGAGGGGGATTAGCAGAGATGATACTCGCCTAGGGTTGTAGGAAAACGTGTTAGAAGCAACATCGAAGGAGATCTCCACTCCAAAAGTCAAGAATCAACAAAAACCCAAGAAAGCCTCCAATCTTCTCCAAGAAATCAAACTAGGGTTTAGAGGGGTTTGGTGGTTGTTAGGGTTCTTAGGAAAACTAAGAAAAACGTGAAAAACTCATATATATCGGAGAAAAATAGATATGGGTTTAGAAATTCGAAACTAACTCAAAAGAGTAGAAAAACAGACTGTAGGTATCGCGGTCGACCGTGGTGGTCGACAGGGCTGTGGTCGACCACGGCGGTCGACCGGACCGGACATTTCCAGTTTCATATGTTTGACCATTTGTGCATGTTTCAACTCTTTTCTCTCTCATGTATGAACTCGTTTATACTCAAATCACATGGTATTATACTCATATACCATTAAATGCTATTTATCATACAAAATATCCACATATCATAATTTATCACACTTTAATTATATTATTCATAAATTATCGTGGTTTTACAGGCATGCATTAATCTATCATATGTATAAGCGAGTTCATTGATGGATATATCACTATCGGATTCCGAATCGCTTACCACACTAAGGTTATCCCCTAGTGGACGTGTGCATGATGGTCCACTATTACTTGAAGTCGATTCCGCCACAACGCGTCGAATCTCCTCCAAATGTCCTTGATGTGCTTCAAAAAGTTTCCAAATCGTGTAACCACTATCAAAATGAGCAATTTCGTTAGGAATACATGGTTCAAAAGCATTATGCAAGAGTTTTAACATTAACTTGTTCATTGTAAACATTTTCTTATCATGATTGCTCTACTTAGATTTCTCCAATGTGGGCACAACATAAGCACAATCAATAACTTCCCATACGTTGATATTTCTAGATTCAACAAATATTTTAAATTTATGGCACCATTGAGCATAAGGGAAATTTCTATATTTTGGAGCAATATTTGGATTATAGCCTAAACGAAATACATTCATATTCATGATATATATGTGAATATATGCAAGCAAGATAAATGCAATCATAACTTGATGCACAAATAAGATAATTTGGATATTTAACTCAATGCGATTAGTCCTTAAATCAAAGAGCACCAAGCTCTGATACCAATTGTTAGACCCTAGAGGGGGGTGATTAGGGTCTTATGCTAATCTAATCCGATTTTATGCTATTTAAAACTAATAACAAGTTATCCTAGTAAGTATGAAATACAACAAGATATATGAGTTAGGATAAGCAATATGAACAAAGAGATATATCCTAGCAATGAGATATACTATAAGATATACGCAAGGATATACAAATTAATACAAGAGTGAAATAAACATAAACAAAACAAGAGTGATAGTGTGAAAATAAATAATGTAAACACACAATATGATCAAGGAGTTTGGACCTTCCGTCCTATGTCTCCACTCCCCACTCCTGTTGAGAAATCCACTATCACAACCAGGTTTTCTACACTTACCCGAACAACGTTTATACCTCACACTCGGTTTTCTAGCTAACCGAAAACTTTACAACTACACACTTGAAATCACACTCTACACCCTCTAAGTGTTGGCCTAGTCCGTGTCCTCCTCCTCAAGTGCTCGGATGCGACCTCTCCCTAGGTTTGTCAACCGATGTCACTCCTCTTGGGTTCGACCCCGTCTCTCACCAACCACTGCTCTCGGTGTACAAGTGTATTACAAAGTGTATCCTCATAATGAAGCTCACAAATACAAATAATTTATTCTCTACAATAGATGAGAACACAATGTAGGCTCAATCTCTAAGTTACACTCTCCACAACCCAAATTATACTATGTATGAAATACAATAAGCTCAATGGTTGTGTGTGTAAATAATGAGATACAATAAAACAAACTAAACTCAAATAAATCTAGCTTATGTAAATTAGAATCAAAATAATAAATAACTAGAATGAGTTTACGAAAACTTCTCTATAGATCAAGAGTGAGAGAGAGATGAGTTGAATGCCCAAACTTTAATTGATGATCTCCTCAAGCTCTTGTGAAATTGTTTTAACAAAATCAAATTCTCAAATGCTTAAAAGCTTTTTAAACAAACTTAAACCAACCATAAACCCTTGTTAAAACTTTCTTAAACTTGTTTAAAACACTCTCATGGTTGTTGCTGGTAGAAAGGGGTTTGAGGGGTTTATATAGGAAGAGAAACCAACAGTAAAAATCCCAAACAAAAGACCAGAAGCTCCAACGAATCAAAAATCTGATTCTGAACAAAATATGACCGTTGGGCGATCGGCGGTCGACCGTAGGAAAATCGCGGTCGACAGCGAGCAATAAAACAACAGAGGAAAGTCTCTGGACTCCATCCGATCAACTGCCACGGTCGATCACGAGAGCATCCAGTCGACTGTCACGGTCGACAACGAGCCTCTGAAAAACTTTCTGAGTCTCTGGACTCAGGGGCGGTCGACCGCAAACAGATATATGAAAATGATAGGTTTGAAATAGTTTTTTGATTTTAATACCCTGTTTAAAAATATCAAACAAATTCTAAAAATTATGAAACTTTGGAAAATAATTTTATACATGATAATGAACATGTAAACATTTTGCAAAATATTCCAAAACTTGAAAAATGTAAACATATGAGTAAATATGATTTTTGATAGAAGGGGGGTTTGAGGGGTTTATATAGGACCTCCCAAATAAAAAAATATTATCATTTTGCAAAATAGTCTAAAACTTAAAAATATAAACATATGAGTTTTGACATTTTATCTTAAGCATGTTTTGAAATAATACAAAATGATTTTATAGACTTAATAAAAGATGTATTTGATTGTTATTAAGTCCATAAACCAAGAAAACAATATTTCATAAAAGTGCATATTTTGCAAACATTTCAAAAGTAAATATGATTTCATTGAACTAAATAAAATTGATATTGATGAAATCATATATATGCATGTAAGTATGAAACAAAAAATATGCTTTCTAATTATATTCAATTGTTTCATATTAAAACAAGAAAACTATCAAACCAAAACATATATGTATCTATATAACTATATATATATATACAAAACCAAAACGTGTATGTGTGTGTATGATTGAGCTTAAGGTACTAATACACATAATATAAAACCTAAAACTAAATATACCCAAGCTTGTGATCTTCAACGAAGATCTATCTTGGTACATTTGCGGATTAAGCTTGAACTTGAATCTTTAACTTTGAATTGCGTAGACTTCACCCCACAATTCCGTCAACCTCCATTGGATATGATCGTGAATGCGCAATTCCATCCATCCTCCAACTTATTGTTTGTCTGCAATAAATAAGAAATTATGAATACTAGACAAACAACATTAGTGGTAAATTATTTGTTAAACATCATCAAAACAAAGAGGCCAACATCTCGGTCCTCAAACCGCGGTTCGAGTTCCCAACATACAGTTGACTAACGAGCGAACCGATAGGGCAAATATGGCTCTATATGGCAACAACCCTTCACCCGAAAGATAAAATATCTAGGGCGGATGTTTACAACCTAATGGAAGCAACCCATATCGAGAGAAGTCCGACCAGTCCCTGGCTTCTCTTCATCGATCAACACCTCGTCGTAGCGACCTGAAAAAAAAGGAAAACATTTGAAGAACTCCCCACACTTATGGATTTGAAGCTCTTGCTTCGCCTCCGTGAAAGTATTCACAAATAATTTACTCTCCTCTAATGATTGCAAGAGCGGCACAGAGGTATCGGTGAAGCTCAGCGCTGACATCTGATCGGGATGATGAAGAACGAGCCATGTCATCAGATATGTACATGGGAACTCTACCTTCACGGAAGGAATCTTGGTCGACGGCTCGAACCCCATCTGTGTAAGACCATCAACTAGGTATCTGAGCCCATAATGAATATCGACGACCATCGCTGGGAGTAGAGAGAGATCCTTCCCATGAGTAAGCTGAACAGCCGGGAATAGAACCTCAATCTACAAAGCGTCAAAAAACTAGTATGGAATGACATATTTCTTCAACCAAATGGCAAGATACCCCACCAAAAGAGTCGTAGGTCGAATATGCTTCTGTGCATGCCACAAGAAGGTCTGAAATTTGGTCCCCACCGGAAAGGGACCCTCATCAGTCGAAGTAATAAATGATCGAGCGTCTTTCCTTTCATCAGGTCATTAATCACTGAAGGAGTCAAAGGGGATAACTCACAAATAGCTTCACCAGAGCTACTCTCCAAGTGCTAAAACAAGTAATCAGCAAACCGCTTCAAGATTATCTGAGCCTTCTTCTTTGCTATAGAGCCCATACCGACTAGAGCGGTCTGATAGTGACACGTAAGATCCCAGAACATGTCATGCATGTCAGAAAAAGCTCTCTTCAACTGTTTTAGCTACCAGTTCGAAGAAAAATACTCCTGATACGGGTAATCTCCCATTAGAAGGCCAAAAACCTTTTGCATAACATGAAGAGCTAACCCAAGCTCTCCATTGCGAGTAAAGAAAGTGTTGGTGTCAAGGATGTAAAGCTCTAACAATGCTTGGAAATGGTGTTTACTGATCGGTAATCCATACATGGTGGCGCATACCAATACATACAACCCGCTGCGCTTCAATTCTTTCTCCCAGCATTCGAGGAGATAACTGGTTATGCGAGTCCACCACCTCTTTGGCGGCGAGTGAACCCAACCAAAATACATGCACTCTCTCATAGGGAGTTTCCTCCAAAGTCTGGCGAGGTCGTTCCTCACTGTGTTTGCAACTATCAAAACTTCATCCGACGGTGCTGTATCGAGTTCCAAATCCCTGGTCGAAGGCCACGAATATAGGAAAACTCATCTGAACCCTGGGTCTTATGCTAAGTAGTAAATCCATAGTTGACATGCTCGTTATCATCCGTAAGATGCCAAGACATCTCTCGCCTCATAGTTTGTGCCTCTAAATGTACAAATGTATACTGGAAAGAAATAGAAGGAATGTATAGAGGACTTATGCCATCATCATTCAGCCAATGCTCATCATCAAGAATCAGCATATCTGGATACTCAACATGATCCACGAACAAGTAATCCGGCTTCTTCAAAGCCTGAGTAGAGCTGGAGTCTTCAGTAAGGAGAGCATCTGTGATCAACTGTCGTAGAGTATGATGACCCCCATCTCGTACTAGCTGAGGAACCTACTTAGTTTAATCCAGATCAAACTGAGGAGTCAAACCAATAAGCAGCTTATCAGCACGAAAGTTTCCCTGCTACAACCGCTCGTGGCATGAGGTGGGAACCCATCCGTAGAAAATTCAACTGAAATAGATAATGCACAATTATAAGATTATTACTAATACTAGACATGGAGTTGAACTCATCTCACGAATCGGCGAGATAGAGTCACATCTTAGTTAATTGGCGAGACGATTTCAATTGTTTTACACGGGAGGGACAATGTACATTATTACGCAAATAACGTGATAATATACCCCGCCTCACAGAGTGTAATATAGCATAAAATCACCCCATATGCCTGAAGACATATATTGGCCAAGCAAAAAACATCCTTTAAAGCATTAATTCTCGTGAAGGAGGACATTAGCTCTTCCCGAATGACTCGCTAAGGAGATAAACGAGGGTGCAAGATACAGAATATCAAATTCACAAAAGTTATAAAAGTTCACCCCATATAAGGAAGCTACAGGAGCCTCCCTCTCGCTATGCTGAGAAGTCAAGCAACTCCTGCAAAAATGCAGTCGTCGTGGAGACATGGCTAACCTGCAATAAAAATCAGCAGGTCAGATACAATCATAAATTTAAGAACCCAAAATTAAAAAGGAAAATTATAAACTTTAACCAATATTCCTACAAATAAAATGAGATTTTACATTTGAAGTCTAATTAAATTTACGGGGTCCATACATGCAAACAATGGGTTCAATTTGCATTAAAGACCCTCATGATCAACTTTTGGGCGAAATACCTAAAAGACCCTTCATGCTCAAGGCTCAATGCTAGCCATGAGCACATTCTAAATTCGCCCATGATTGAAAGGAGAAAACCCATCACCCTCAATATCAAAATTTTGGCCACTTTTTCATATAACTCCCTCAAGAAAGTTTGGTCAATTTTGCACATAACCCCTTCCAAAATTTCGGCCATAAGCCAACATCTAACCTCCTCAAATTTTCGACCATGGGTACGCAACCCAATCCCCCAAAATTTCAGCCTCTTTTGCAACAAACCCCCTCAAATTTCGGTCATATTCCCAAGCCTACCAAAAAACAAGTCTCAAACTTCACATTCATGCCAAAAAGACCCCCAAATTTTCAGCCATGGTCATGAACCCATTTTCAAGTTTCATTTTTTCCAATTTATGAAATCAAAAAGCCCTAATCTTGGCCTACAAATTAATGAATCAAAACCAAACAAATGCTCAAGAGGCTAAGGAGAGGTGCTTACCCAAATCAAGAGCTTAAATCCATTGCCAAAATCCTAAGTTTTGAACTTGAAAACCCTTGACCTTGAAGGTGATTTTCGGCCAAGGACAAAAGTGGGGGGAGATGAAGCTTCAAACCCTTTTATAACAAGAGTTCAAGATTCCTTAAAGAGGATATTAAGAGTTCTTAAAGAAGAGGATTTATGGGTTATGAAGAAGTGTGTTTCGGAGGTGGAGTTTTGAGGAAGAGGATAAAAAAAACAAGAGGGAATTTAAAATTTGAGGGGAACATACAAAACCCTTTGGGCAAAAAACCCTAGGACCGGCCCTCTCTCTCCCTCTCTCTCCTATCTCTCCCATATTCACTCTCTCTCTCTCTCCCTTGTTTTGAACGAGACACAACATGTGTCTCGGCCAACCAAGACACAACTTGTGTCTCAACCAAGACCGAGTCACATAAAGTGTATCGACCAAGGTCGAGACACGAGTCACGTCTCGGGTTCAAAACGGGCCCTCACGTGTCCGGTGTTGCTATTTTCCGCTCGTATTCATCTATTATCGGTCGTTTTGATGAAATTAACCCCCGTATTAACTCCAAGGAGTATACGAGTATAAACTGGTCCTCCTCGCTCCAACACCTTAAGAGCCTAAACTATATAGATTCTAGTTAATGTATAAGTATAAACTATGTTTACACTAATCAGCGTGCGATGAGAGTCAACATCGGTCAACGCGTTGCGAAGAAGGTCAATGCCGATCAATGCATTATGATGATGGTCAACGCCAATCAATGAGTTATGATGATGGTCAATGCTGATCAAAGCATAGCCGTAAGTCAACGCCGGTCAATGCGTTGCGATGAAGGTCAACACTAATCAACACATTGCGATGAAGATCAATGACGGTCAACATGTTGCAATAAAAGTCAACACCGATCAATGTGTTATGATGATGGTCATTGCCGAACAAAGTATATCTATAAGTCTATGTCGGTCAATGCGTTGCAACGAAGGTCAATACCAATCAACGGATTATGATGAAGGTCAACGCTGGTCAAAGCGTAACCGTAAATCAACATCGGTCAACGTGTTGTATTAAAGGTCAATGTTTGTCAACGTGTTGTGAGGAAGAGTTAACGCCAGTCAACACATTGCGATGAAGGTCAATGCATCGACATTTTTTAGCCAAAACAAGGCTCAGATCGACTCCAGAACAAATGATGATCCCAAGGATGTCAACTATATTTCAGATATGAATTCCTGACGAAGTTAGTCAGTTCAAGCATCGACTCAATGACACAAGCTAAAATTAGAAATTAAAACACCAGTTTTAGTTTGAGATTTCGACAAACGGTCAGAAGATAAATGCAGCGTCGGAAAATTTTTAGCTATTCGAGAAAATATTGGATAGACTGAGAATTAAAGAAGTCAAGAACTGAAGCTAATCACAGGTCCTTTTTTACCAACTGAAGATTAGACCTATCATATCTAAAGTATTTCAGGCTCTTCTATAAAAGAAACAAGACTGAAACACTTTGGAGGGGGTATCTGTAGGCATCAAAAATTACCTATGGGTTCCCACACACAGCTTGAGATGGAGAGAAGATGATGAACATTATTATCTAAGTCAAGGAGAATTATCTAACACTAACAAGTGTATGAAACGAGTCGACAAATCTTACGAATCAACAGGACAACAAAATAACAAAGAGACGATCTGCTTTGGAGTTATGTCTCACTAATGAAAGGCAAAGCGCCACTCATGTCTTGTCTACTCCACATATGATTCACTGATTCACCTATGGGAGGTTGTAGATCTCTTCTGTGGCTTTCCTAAGCACTAAGAATCGCGTCATTCTGAGATTGGATGGGAAAATTACGGTGAAAACAGTCAAGGCGCGTAATATGACGCTTCGATAAAAAACCGAGACACAACAAGTGTCTCAGCCAGTCGAGACACACTTTGTGTCTCAGCCAACCGAGACACAGATTGTGTCTTGATTGGACGAGACACATAAAGTGTCTCAGGCTCCGAAAAAGTTGTTTTTTCTGTTTTTCACCGTTTTTCACTGTTAACCGCCCAGATTTTGGTATATTCTAATCCAAAGCCTCTTTAACTGATTTGAAGCTATCTTAGAATGTGGATAAATGGTTACAACTAAAGATAAAAGGAAATTAGCCATTCTTATCTAAAAACTAAGCTTCTGAAGCCTGTAAATATAGCCCTAAGGCCTTTATTTGCACAGATCCAGAATTCTTGAGCATCGACGAAGCCCTAACGGACTAAAGAGTGGGGAGCATGAATTTCAGAGAGGAAAAAGAAATCTCAGCAATCTTTTCAGCGTAAAGAGGAAGAGTTCGAGAGATCATCATTAATTCATTCATTTTTCTTGAGATCACACCTAGCTGTGATTCTCGAGAAGAGTGATTATCTCGCTTTGCCGATATAGTTACTTTAATTTCTTGACTCCTTTGTGAGTCAATGAAATCTATATCTTGATCTGATCACTCGGTGGTCCAAGGATAAACCCCAACACAGACAAAGATCACACGCAAACAGCGAATGATAAATGTCTGTTGTGTGTGTTTTAAAAGAGTTGTAATCTTTTGTTTTTATTTTTGTTGAGTTTATTGTAACGACTGAAGTTGTAATGAGTTCCACCAATAAACTAACTTTCCACCAAAAAAGCTTTATTTTTATATATTGGTTGTTGTTTATTAGCTTTTTTAAGCTAGATTTTATATTGAGTTTGCATTTCATTTCTCTCATTGTTTACACACACACACGCCCCTTGAGCTTTATAATTTTCACATATAGTATGATCATTTGGGTTGTGAGGTTGTGACATTAAGAGTGAGCTTAATTGAGTTCTCCTCTTGTTTAGAGAACAAACACTTTTATTTGTGCTTAATTTATAAGATCACATTATAATACAAGGACACCGAGATGAGTGGTTGGTGAGAGATGGGGTCAATTCCAAGAGGAGTGGCGTTGGTAGTAAAACTTAAGGAGAGGTGGTAAATCCAAATACTTGAGGAAGTTGACACGGACTAGGCCAATACTTAGAGGGTGTATTGTGTGATTGTGATCGTGTGAGTTATGAAAGTTTTTGGTAAGCTAGAAAACCGATTGTGTGAGTTGTAAACGTTTTCATTGAACGTTGAAAACCAGTTGCAATAGTAGAGATTCTCCTCATGAGTGAGGAGTAGAGATGTAGGTCGAGGGTGATCGAACTCTATGATCATATTGTGAGTTTGAGTTTGCCTTGGTGTATTATTCTTGTGCTCATTATCATATTTCTATATCGCCATTATTTCATGTTTATATCGCCCTTGTTTTAACTACATATCCTTGCATATAATTTGTTAAATATCATACTTGCTAGAATATAATTGTTAATAAGTTTTAAATCGGCATTAATATTGGTTTAGATTAGCATATACCCTATTCACCCCCCTAGGATAATTTTATTTGGTATCAGAGCTTGGTGCTCTTTGATATATGGCTTAATTGCCTAGAGTCAAAGATTCTCGCTTTGTATTTTTGCTAATCTAGTTTTGTGATTATTCATCTTGCTTGCATATATATATCATGGATATGCATAGTGCACCTAGTTTAGGCTATGATATTAACGTTGCTCCTAAATTCAATGCTTTCCTTTATGCTCAATAGTATTTTAGATTTAAAATATTTGTTAGATCTAAAGATATCGAATTATGGAAAGTCGTTGATCATGCTTATATTCTGCCTACCTTGGAGAAATCCAAGTGGGGCTTAAATGATAAAAAGATATTTATTATGAATAAGCTATTGTTAGAAATTTTGCTAAATACATTTGACTCATTTATTTCTTACAAGATTACTTCTTTTGATAGTGCTTACAATTTATGGAAATTTATAGAAGCATATGAGGGAAACTTGAAGGAGATTCAATGCGCTTTGGTGGAATCAACTTCAAGTAAGGAGCGAGCATCATCATCATGCACTCGGCCACTAGGCGATAGCCCTAATATGTATGCGATTCAAAATCCAAAAGTGAATTATCTATTAACGAACTCGCATGTGCTTATGATAGGCTAATATATGCCTACATTAAGTTGCATAAAAATTTTATTGATATGAAAAACAAACATATAAATTTGAAATCTGATCATGAGACACTAGCATCCAAATTTAATATTATTGATAAAGAAAATGTATCTCTGATGCAGCATAAACATGTACCAAAAATGCTGCAAGTGCACAACAGTGTCAAGTTATAGTATAAAAAGTTATCGATCCCACGAGGAAGGTATTTTGTAGGAAAAAATATAAATCGGTTCTTATGTT
The DNA here is from genome assembly GCA_022839385.1 of Asparagus kiusianus. Taxonomy (NCBI): domain Eukaryota; kingdom Viridiplantae; phylum Streptophyta; class Magnoliopsida; order Asparagales; family Asparagaceae; genus Asparagus; species Asparagus kiusianus. Next base: position 105,272 of record BQKN01000236.1, read on the forward strand.
GTGTGCGTGACCAATAGGAGTGAAGAATAAGTGTGATTGTGGAGATATAATGAGAGTGAAAGTGATAATGTGTAAATCAATGTGTTTGAGAGTGGATGTGAGTAAAAATAAATGTGATTAATAAGGCAAGAAAGAAGAATGAATAAAATCGAGAAACAAATAAAAATCAAGAATGAAAAATAAAATTTAAGAAAGTAAAGATGGCGGATTCAATTAAAGATATTTGTAATCTAAAATTGAATCCACTTCTTAAAAAAGGGTGATTCCCTGGAGGGTTCTAGCCTAAAGGCGAATCAAAGAAAATAAAAATAAACAAAAAGGAAAACTAAACCCAAGAGGGTTCTAGCCTCAAGGTGAATAGTGTAAGAAATTAAAATCTAACTATAAAATAAATTACAAAATCTAAACTATAAAATAAATTGTAAGAATTAAAGATAAGAAAATAAATCTATTCTATAAGCATGAAATAAATCTAATCTATAAGCATGAAATAAATCTAAGGCAAGAGGGTTCTAGCCTCTTGGCTATTTAAATAAGAAAACAAAATCTAACTATAAGCATGTAAATAAATCTAAACTAATAAATAATAAAAGAGAAATAAAAGAGAAAACAAACCTTCAAATTAAACTTTATCTCCATCTTCATCATCCAATAAAGAGAAGAAAAATTTAAAGTGGTGAAAAAATTATTTTATTAATTATAACAAAAGTTACAAATTTGGAAGGTCCTCTCAATTAAGAGTAGCCCTCCTTTCCAAATAGAGTTACAAAAATTTTCACACCTCTAACCCCTCACTCTCTACCCCTATTTATAGTAAACATCAGCAAATAAGAGCTCTTGGATTGAAATCTTATCCAAAAACATTAAAAATCAACATTAGATTCGTAACTAACTGTCAGATGTGTCGATACCAGCATCGTAGGGGTATCGATGCTGGCATCGATACGGGCATCGATGCTGGCATCGATGCCCCCATCGATGCTGGCATAGAAGTCAAGTTGTCCCTGGTTGTTGTCCGCAGATCCCTCTTGAGTTTGCTCTTGGGCTTGGGCCTTGGACAATTTCTTGGCAATTTTGGGCTTTAATACTTCATTAAATATTTGAAAGAAATTGCTTAGCTTCATGGGCTTCATTTCTTTAATAAATCAAGGGGTTTTTGTTGAGAGATGGGAGTTTGAGATTTATTCTTCATTAACCTGCATTTAAAGATAAAAGTATTATTAGTGATAGATTTATTCATATAAACTAGATAATAAGAGTATAAAATTATAATAAAATGTGATTATCAAATACCCCACCCCCCCACACCTAGACTTTTGCTAGTCCTCTAGCAAACAAAGAAAAATGAAAGAAAACCTAACTCACTTTCGCAAGAATCACGGTTGTATTTAACGTATACAACAAGCCTTTAAACCCCTAGGTTATCCTAGTGGACGAGTTGTAGTCTCGTGAGGGTTTGCAGTGAATATACCCACAAAATTCGGTAATCTTACAAAATTAAAGAAGTTAGTAAATAACTAAATTTACTTGACAATTGAAGCTAGTTATTACTCAAGAAAACATTTTTATATATAACTCTAAGGTACATTTCCTAGAAAATCTTCTCATTATAGCAACACAAAACCAAGCCAAACTTAGAAATTTAATTTAAAAGTTTTGAAAAAAACATGCTAACTCTTTGTTTAAAATAATATTCAAGTTGCTTGATCTAAAATATTTTCCAAGACCATATATACAAATATAATTATATATATAAAACATTTATTAGTATTTTTATTTTATTTTTTTTATATTTTTTTGACTCTTTCTTCCTTGGTGATTTTTTCTACTTTAACGGACTTTCTAAGCGACCATTTAACGAGTTTTGGGCCAATGGATCCCAGCCCAATTGGGCTTAGGTCATTAAGTATGGAAATACTCCTTAGACTTAATTACTCAGTCAGCTTAGGCTTTATAAGATAGAATCACCTTGATTTTAAAAGTTTTTTTTTTCTTTCTTTCTTTCTTTTTTCTTTTGATGCCTAATTGGGCTTAATTTTTTTATATATATGTAAATGTATATATATTCTAAAAAATATGTAAGTCAATACACTTTGAAAAATTATTTTTAACTCTAAGCTAAGCATGTATAAATTCCATTATTTTAAATAAAAATCTAAGTTAAGGCTTAAGTAAAGTATACTACTTTGAAAATCATTTCTTAAGAAATTTATTTAGAGTTATCATAAAAGGTAAACTTGAGTAAATAACAACTAGAGATTTAAAATTTATCAAATAAATTAATTATTCCATAACTCTATCAATTTGGCAAGTGACGATAATAATTTATTTTTTTAGAAAAAGGGGAAAATAACAAAAATACAACTAAAAATGTAAAATAAAGAGAAAAAATAACTAATTCCCCAACCCACACCTAAATTTTGCATTGTCCTCAATATAAACCCTATGATGCACATAGTAAAGTAGATAAGAAGTAAAGCACTTATATTTAGTTGGCTGATAAAAATCTGCAATTATCTTTGGTCTGAGGAGGATAGAATCAAAAATTTATTCTTCTTTTTTCTTCTTTTTTTTCTTCTTTTCTTTTTCTTTTTTTTCTTCTTCTTTTCTTTTTTTTTCCTTTGTTTTTCTTTCTTTTTTACAACTGAATAAGAAACTCTCAAATGAGAGAAGAATAAATTCTTTTTGTTATTCTGAAATAAACAAAACAAACAATATAGCATGAAATGTTTAATATGAAGAGCTCGTATTCTACTTTGAATCCTACCTTATTGATAAAAATTCTTCCCTGGATTTTAAATAAATTCAGAATGATATAATTAATAATATGAAATTCCAAGCATTTCAGGGTGTTCAGTAATTCTTTACAACAAAGTAAGGTAGGTATTATTAGTGTCATGCATTTTGCATTTCTTAATGAATTTAGACTCTTGTATTGTAAATTTTTGTTTTCTAACAACCAATTCTTCTGTAGCATTTTCCTCAACCTCAGGATTTATGGTTGAGTTTTGAAAATTTGGTTGTTAATTATTCTCCAAGAATCTAAATTCATCAAGAAAGAGTTCTTCAAAATTTAATTCAAAGCAGCAAATGTTTGACACAGTTTCATTATTCTCAAAGACCTGATCTGCTATTTCTAAAATTTCCAACTCCTCACCAAAAATTTCCTCAAAACTCAAATCAGACTCTTCTTTTTCTTCTTCTTCTTCTTCTTCTGATCTTTCCTAAATGTAATTTATTTCTAGATGCTGATTATTTGGTTGGTCCTCTGGATTAAAAATGTTAAGATCAGCAGTCAAATTCCTAAAGGACAGTTTCATTTGACCAGACAGTTGATGAGAGTATTAGAAGTGGTAAAGAATGGTCGTCCTAAGATGACAGGTGCCTGTCCTTTGGGATTAGAAACGGGCTGTGTTTCCAAGACTACGAAATCTATTAGAAAAATAAAATCTTCAACCTTAATTAGAACATCCTCTAACTCACCCATAGCGACCTTGACAGATCTATCAGCCAACTGCAAAGTGCAGCGGGTTGGGTTCAGTACACCTAGACCCAATTGCTCGTAGACTAAATATAGAAGCAAATTTACACTGGCCCCTAAGTCCAAAAGCGCCTTATCAATGTGAGTATTACCAATGACACATGAAATGATAGGAGAACCTGAATCCTTACGTGTGACGCCCCTGGGTTCACACAAGGCTGCAGTCCGAGGTGAAACCA
>BQKN01000236.1:118991-133878 GCA_022839385.1 Asparagus kiusianus
ATACTTATGAGTTGTCAAAAACAACGGGGTCTTACATTACGTTTCAAAGGTATGGGATTTGAGAGCATATCATTGATATTGGCGGCTAAAAAAACTTTCTTTGGAACATTTATTCTCCTCTTCTTAGTTCATAATTCTGTCAAAAATTTAGCATAAGATGGAATTTGTTTAATTACATCTAAGAGAGGAATATTGACCTTAACCTGCTTGAATGTTTCTAGGATCTTCTCCTCTTGAGGGGAGTGTTTCCTAGGCCTGAGTCTATCTGGAAAAGGAGCAACTTGTCTAAACCTATCAAAAGCAGGCTTAGGTTCGAGTTTAGGTTCTTGGTCATCTGAGGGGGGTGATTGTTGAATAGATTCATCAGAAGGAGAAGGAGAAGGAATTTGTACTGGATCAAGAGTTTGACTTGGAGGAGTTCTTACTTGATTATCAACCTGTCTACCTGATCGAAGTGAATGGTATTGCATTCACTTGAGCTTCATAGGATGAACTGCATCCTGTGTCCTTAGGGTTGACCATGGATTGACTCGAAAAGTTTCCTTTCTCTCTTTCACTCACACACTAGCTAGTTGTGACGCCCCTAGGTTCACACAAGGCTGCAGTCCGAGGTGAAACCAGGAATGTTAAACCTGCCGTACACCACACCGTGCAATAACTTGTTTCACCATCACAATTACTATCTCTCCAGTGGAATCAACAACAGGTGTAGGTACAAAGAAAGTGAAAGATTTTACAATAAATACATGATGAAAACATTTAATCATTATCATAATGACTAATTGAACTTATTGAGGGGATTCTACCCTGTAGTGACATAGTAGTCCTCTTCATATCTTATTATTTTGCATTTTTTTTGTCCTGGGACATAATAGAAATATTCTAGGTATACATATATACATATATTTATATATACATATATACATATATATGTATATATATATGTATATATGTGTATATATATGTATGTATGTATGTGTGTGTGTGTGTGTGTGTGTGTGTGTGTGTGTACGTGTGTTTGCGCAAAGTTATGCATATCCAAATTTCACACGTATTTCTATGTACAGGTCAACATTTGTATCACTGCCTAATATGAATATATATAGTCCATGTGTGGGACAAGCTTTCACCTTTCAATTCTCGTGTTGGATTATAATCCATCAAAGTCCTCGTGTTGGACTATAATCCATTAAAGTCCTCATGTTAGACTATAATCCATCAAAGTCTTCGTGTTGGACTATAATCCATTACAGTCTTATGTTGGATAATTGCTAAACCTTGAGAATGATTCTTAACCGAGTTTGGAACACAACATATTATATGAGGCTGGGACATGATAGCTACCTAGGTTGGATATGACTCTTATTGTAGCTTGACATGCTTACGTTTATCAGTAGATATGGGTTTGTTTTCTTTTCTTTATTGTTTCCTGTATTAGACTTCGGGTTTGGTATTTAGGGATTTACAATTTGAGATACAAGGTATATACATGAGGGTTTCCTTATTTGGATTATTTCGCTCGACGTACTTACGCTCTTGTTGTAATTTCCTAAGTACCGAAACCCATTATTGTTAGGATAAATGATCTTATATTATTATGTATTAACTGTATTTTTATATACAACGAGCCATATCCCGTAGGGTTGGTTGTGATGTTGCTCGCTAGCACTTTGACGCTCGTTGTCCCTCCCCCTTTCAGGTAACGAGCCAGGAGCCCGGAGAGTCGCAGGTTGTGGGCGATTCTTATTAGTGCCCGTTTATCCTCTTATTAGATGTATTTCATTTTGTGCTCCACTTGAGACATTTTTAGACATGAGAGATTTATATTTTAGAGTTGTAAATGCTGTGTGCCTTATTTCATGTATCAGATGTTATGTACTTTGAGACATGTTGAGATCTCCAGACTGTTATTATTCATTTCAGACATTGACTATGTATTCTAGCTTATTCGGTTGATGAGGTGTATTAATTCGAGTTCTATCATTTCATCATGTATTTATTGTAAAATCTTTCACTTGCTTTGTACCTACACCTGTTGTTAATTCCACTAGAGAGATAGTAATTGTGATGGTGAAACATGTTATTACACGGTGTGGTGTACGACAGGTTTGACATTCCTGGTTTCATCTCGGACTACAGCATTGTGTGAACCCAGGGGCGTCACAGTTGGTATCAGAGCTGCTAGTTCCAGTATCCTTAGGATCATCCTGTGTTGAGTCGTGGAGCTAGGTTAGAGTTTCTTAGGATTCATGTATAGAGTCCACTAAGGATTTCCTAGTATGAGTGAGGACGGTATATGCGTATATCTCAAAATTTTGAGAAATTTTGTTTATGACAACTATTTTTTTGCTTAAAGTATATGCGTGAATACTATATGATGTGAAAATCGTATTGTGATATATTACGTATGTATATATGTCTACTTTGACTCATGAACTTTTATTTTCTTATGACCAGAGAGAAATGGCAAGACGTGGTAGACCTTACACTCGCAGAACCGCTCAGGCAGAGCCGTACCAGGCTCCACCCGAGCAGGAGCAGGCACTACCTGAGCCGCAGCAGGCTCCCCAGTACCTTATTGATCTCATGGCTCCCATCATAGCTATGATGGCAACGATTGAGGAGCTTGTGGCGAGTCATATCGCGCCACCAACACCACCACCACCTCCTCCTCCAGTAGTTCTACCACAGGGGATACCAGCCGTCCCAATCAGAGAGAGAGACCCATAGGTAGCACCTGCAGCTATTCCACCAGCGGTGCCGGATAGAGCTAAGGAGCAGGAGGCTTAGCTCCGCATGGTAGAGTGGTACCAGAAGATGAGAGCACCAGAGTTCTAGGACTCTTCAGACCCACTTGTAGCCCACAAGTGGAAGGAGGGTGTGAGTAATGTCCTAGACATACTCAATGTAGACTCAGTTCAGAAGCAAAGTGTAGGACCCCGTTGATTTTGAAAATTTATATATGTGAATATTAGTGAAACACAATATTTAATATATGATAAAATATCTTCATGGCATGGTTGTACATGAAAACTAGTGTTTTGAGTTTATGAGGATGTGGATATGCCTCAGGTATGAGGTTGAGTTGCAAATTTGCAAATCATGTGCAATAGAAATCGAAGAATACAGTTTCTAGTCCATGAGTCGACCCATGACTGTCATGAGTCGACTCACGATATCGAGTCCTGTTGCCATTTAGTTTCTGCTGAGTCGACTCATGAATTATGAGTCGACCCATGACCCATGAGTCAACCCATAATATTCCATGAGTCGACTCATCGTGGATTTTTGGCTTATCTCAGTTCGGGTCTGTTGGGTTTAGAGTCGGGTTTTATCTACTCATATATATTCTCCTCCACCCGAAAACACCCCATTTCATCAACTAACCCTAGAGAAACCCTAGCCTCCTCTCCCCGTCAAAACCCTAGCTCGTTTTTGGGTATTCTTGGCTGATTTTTAGGGATTTTCAGCGGTTTTTTGTGGATTGCAGCGAAGGGGATTGCTCTTCATCATATTTGAGGCGAGTAACATCTCGCCCAACCCTTCACCCATGTTTTTAACTGTTTACAAATGTTTTTCATGAGTTTTATTGAGCCTAAGACTTATTTTCAAGTATAAATCAATGTTCTTATTAGGGTGAATGTTAGAAATCATGTGTTTCAGATTTTAAATCCTCACCAACGATGTTTTTGAAGAAAACCCAGATCTGGAGATATTTTTAAGGAATAAAAATATGAGTTTTCTTTTTGGTTAAATGTCTTTTCCATGTTTAGGGGTTAATTGTTAGATTTAACATATAAGAAATTGTTTCTCACGCTAGATATGAATTTCTCACTGCATCATAGTCTAGAATTGATAGCTATAGAGATGTAGATTAGTATAATGGAAAGATGGATCGAGTTGGCGAATTTAACTTGTGATATATGCAGATTTCAGCCCGTAAGTCGACTCACGACTCATCATGAGTCGACTCATCAGGTTGAGTCGACCCATGACTGTCATGAGTCGACTAACGAAGTAATTTTTCCTGTTATCTCAAGTTTCTGCTGAGTCGACTCGTATCGGATCATGAGTCGACCCATGAGACATGAGTCGACCCATAAATGAGCACGAGTCGACTCATCATAGTATTTCCTATTTCGTTTGTGTTTCTGTTTAAGCATCTACTATATACCTATATATACACATATATACAGTGTATATATATATATATATATATATATATATATATATATATATATTTGAGGGTACTGTCTACTATTCTTGAACTTGGGGTTTTGCCTTGTCTATCGGATATTAAATTTGCAGTGACCTTGATTTCACCTGTACATGTAAGATGACATTTGTGGCATAGGCTCAGATCAGCACAGCAGGGCATGTATAGGAATAGGATAGGTATATCTTTCTATGCACAGTCCTCGTGTTGGACTATAATTCATTTCAATCATGTTTTAGACTTTTGCTAACCTTGAGCATGTTACTTAACCAAGTTGGGTACACGACATATTGTATTAGGCTGGAGCATGACAACTACCTAGGATGTACATGACACCTATTGTAGCTTTGTCATATTTTACATTTTCATCGGTAGAGATGGGTATGTATTCTTTTCTTTAATATGTATTCTTTTCTTTATTGTTCTTACGACCAACTTCGGGTTTTGTATTTAGGGATCTACAATTTGAGATACAAGGTATATACATGAGGGTTTCCTTGTTTGGATTATTTCGCTCGACGTACCCATGCTCGTGTTGTATTTCCCTAAGTACTAAAACCCATTAATGTTTGCGTAAAGGATTTATATTATTATGTATTAACTGTATTTTCTTATGCAACGAGCCCTATCCCTTGGGGTTGGTTGTGATGTTGCTCGCTAGTGCTTTGACGCTCGTTGTCCCTCCCCCTTTTAGGTAATGAGCCAGGAGCCCGGAGAGTCGCAGGTTGAGGGCGACCCTTACTAGTGTCTATTTATCCTCTTATTAGATGTATTTTATTTTTGTACTCCACTTGAGATATTTTACACTAGAGAGGTTTATGTTCTAGAGTTGTAAAGGTTGTGTGCCTTATTTCCTGTATCAGATATTATGTATTTTAAGAAATGTTGAGATCTCCAGATTATTGTTATTCATTTTAGACTTGACTATGTATTCCAGCTTATTTGGTTAATGAGATGTGTTAATTCGATGTTCTATCATTTCATCAAGTTTCTGTTGTAAAACCTCTTACTTGCTTTGTACCTACACCTGTTGTTGACCCCACTAGAGAGATAGTGATTGTGATGGTGAAACATGTTATTGCACGGTATGGTGCATGGTAGGTTTAACATTTTTGGTTTCACCTCGGACTACAGCCTTGTGTGAACCCAGGGGTGTCACACAAAGGCTGGCATCATATAGTCTGATGGGGGATGCCGGGAGATGGTACCGATTGCAGTTTCCATCAGAACAACGGATGATCCTCACTTAGGAGGATTTTGTTTACTTCTTTGATGCACAGTATGTTTCTTCCGCAGCATGGACTGGAAAGAAATTGAGTTGTCCTATTTGACTCAGGGTGACATGTCAGTTGCGGAGTTTGAGAGAAATTACATGGAGTTGCTACATTTCACGGGGATGTGGCAGACAGGAGAGCGTCAGGCTCAGATGTTCCTAGCAGGGCTTCGCCCTAATCTTCGTCGATACCTCGTCTTGAGGAAGTTCTATTCAGTCTGGGAGGTAGCTGAGGCCGCCACCTCATAGAAGAATGAGACGGCTATGTTTCAGAAGGACAAGGAGGGGAAGACTAAGGCGGGACAGATTAGAGACAAGGGGAAGAACAAGAGGCCCTTGTCAGAACATCAGCAACAGCAGCATGGCCCTCATAAGAGGGGACCCCAGCAGGATCAGAGGGCACATCAGTAGCGTAAGTTTCATGAGGTTTGCTTTAACTGTCGCAAGGTGGGACACAAGGCATCAGATTGTCGTAGTACACCAGCAGGAGTTCAGCAGGGTAGGGGTCCGAACCAGCAGCAGCCATGACAGCAGGGTCGAGGTCAGGTTAGCAGGTCAGGCTTGAGGCACCGCCAGTAGCGTAGAGGCCAGAGGGGTAGGATCGAGTAGTCCAGGAGGTCCCCCAGGGGCAGATTGGTCCAAATTTTCTAGCACCAGCGGTAGAGCAGTCTTCAGTACCAGGCAGAGTATATGCAGTGGTTCCTCGTGATCATGGTGCCAGTGGTGCAGTTGTGGAGGGTACGTTCCTCGTGAATTTCTTTCCCGCTAGTATTCTTTTCGATTCAAGAGCTTCGCATTCTTTCATTTCGTATGCTTTCATGGTTAGACTCCAGCTTGTAGCTCATTCATTAGACACCCCTTTATCAGTTTCCACCCCTCTAGGAGAGGTATCACTTCTGGAGAGCGTTTGTAGGATGTGTATTATCAGTTTAGTTGAGTTCGTGAAGAAGAAGGATGGCAGTATGAGATTGTGTATAGATTATCGGGAGTTGAACAAGGTCACAATCCGGAATAGGTATCCACTACCTAGGATTAATGACTTGTTCGACCAGTTATAGGGGGCGCAGTTCTTCTTGAATATTGATCTTCGTTCTGGTTATCATCAGTTGCTGGTTCGGGAGATGGATATCCCCAAGACCGCTTTCCTCATGCGATATGGGTCTTTTGAGTTCTTGGTCATGCCATTCGGACTGACCAATGCACCCACGGTATTCATGGTCTTGATGAAACGGGTTTTCCTTCCCTTTTTAGATCAATTCATGATTGTTTTCATCGACGACATCCTCATTTATTCGAGATCGGAGGCAGATCATGAGCAGCATCTCCGATTAGCTTTGCAGACCCTACGGGAAAACCAGTTATACGCCAAGTTCAGCAAGTGTGAGTTTTGGCTTTCAGAGGTTATATTTCTCGGCCACATCATCAGTAGAGAGGGTATATCAGTAGACGCAGCTAAGGTTACAACAGTGCTTGATTGGGAACCGCCAAAGACGGTGACGGAGATTCGTAGCTTTTTGGGTTTAGCAGGTTATTACAGGAAGTTCATCCAGGACTTCTCAAAGATTTCGACACCACTTACATGCCTTACGAACAAGGGTGTACAGTTTATTTGGAGCACAGAGTGCTAGGAGGCCTTTGATACATTGAAGGCCAATGTGACTACAGCACCGGTTTTGACTATTCCGAACAGCGACAGGACATTCGTCGTCTACACAGATGCATCTTTGGCAGGATTGGGAGATGTCATGATGCAGACTCGGAGAGTAGTAGCTACATTTCACGGTAGTTGAGAGTGCATGAGTAGAACTATCCTACTCATGACTTAGAGTTAGTAGCAGTGGTATTTGCACAGAAGTCATGGAGGCACTATTTGTATGGAGTGTAGTTTGAGTTGTTCACAGACCATCAGAGTCTTAAATTTCTTTTCTCTTAGAAGGAACTCAATCAGAGATAGCGGAGATGGATTGATTTTATCAAGGACTACGAGTTCGCGATTCAGTATCATCCGGGGAAGGTGAACGTCGTAGCAGATGCTTTGAGTAGGAAGCGTCGACATCAGGTTGCGGCTTTGAGATGCTCGTTACATCGAAATCTTCTCACCCATAGCTAGTTTAATTTTAGACCTGAGGTTGGTGGTACCAGTGCATTTTTGGGAGCTGTGTCAGTGTAGCCATCTTGGAGTGATAGAGTTGTCAATGCTCAGTTGGAAAACTCTTGGATCCAAATCCGTAAGGAGGAGATTTCCAAAGAGCCTAAGGCCGATTGGACCAATGGAGCAGATAGAGGTCTACGGATGAAGGGTAGATTGGTTATGCCAGCCAATGCAGAGCTGAAGAGGGAGTTATTTGATGAGGTGCACCGTACTCGGTACACAGTACATCTAGGGACTACCAAGATGTACAAGGACCTAAAGAGACATTTCTGGTGGAGTGGCATGCGAAGAGAGATTTCAGAGTATGTGGCTAAGCGTTTTACCTGTCAGCAGTTGAAGGCAGAGCATTAGAGACCGGGAGGGACACTTCAGTCGTTGCCTATTCCAGAGTGGAAGTGGGCGGACATTTCTATGGATTTTATTGTAGGGTTGCCGAAGTCGAAGAAGGGGAATGATTCGGTTTGGGTGATAGTGGACCGGTTGATGAAGTCAGCACATTTTATTCTAGTGAGGACTACTTATACAGCCGAGGCATATGCGAGGATCTTCGTTCGAGAGATAGTTCGACTTCATGTTTTTGGAGGAGTTTCCAGGACTCGTTTGGCAGCAGGCTATCTTATAGCAGTGTATTCCACCAGCAGATAGATGGTCAGATGGAGAGGGTGAATCAGGTATTAGAAGACATGTTGCGGGCATGTGTCATTGACTTCCAAGGCAGCTGGGAGGATCATATTCCACTGATAGAGTTCGCTTATAATAATAGTTATCAAGCGAGAATCGCTATGGCTCCATATGAGGCATTTGTACGGAAGACCCTGTAGATCACCGATATGTTTGGCAGAGCCAGAGGATAGCTTGATGCTTGGACCGGAGGTTGTGAGGCAGACTACCGAGAAGGTAGCATTGATCAGGGAGCGGATTCTAGCCGCTCAGAGTCGGTAGAAGAGCTATGCAGATAAGAGGCAAAGACCCCTAGAATTTCAAATTGGGGATTTGATTATGCTGAAGGTATCACCTATGAAAGGCATGCAGCGATTCGGGAGACGAGGGAAGCTTGCACCGAGATATATTGGACCTTTCTAGATTTTGGAGCGCATTGGAGTTGTGTCATACAGACTAGATCTTCCAGCTTCTATGTCTAGTATACACAATGTATTCCATATTTCTATGCTCAAGAAGCACTTGCATGATGAGCAGCAGCGAGTGTTGGATGCACCAGAGATTGAGCTTTGAGATGATTTGACTACTATTGAGATCCCAGTGTCTATACTTGCTAAAGAAGACAAGAGACTCAAGAACAAGGTGATTCCATTGGTGAAAGTTTAATGGAACCGAAGTGGAATTGAGGAAGCTTCTTAGGAGCGCGAGGAGGACATGCGACGCGACTACCCACACTTATTTGAGCAGGTAAATTAATTTAAATTATTTATGATGTGAGTTCTTACTTGTGTTTTTCTATATATATATCTTGATATTTATATTTAACACTAGAATAAGGGTATTTTCACTAAATTTTTAATCTTTCGGAATACACGGTATATATATGGGGGGTTCCTTGTTTGGATTTTTCGCCCGACATACTAGTTCCGTTAGATTAGGGGTTGAGTAAGAATATTATCATTTTAGATCATTAAGTATGAATATCACTATATGCTTATCTAGAGTTTAATATTACGAGATGTGTATGTGTGCGGGTTAGATGAGACCCTTGTCGTGCTTTTCAAGTATCATTATGTGTTAGATATGATTTCTAAATTTCAAGGACAAAATTCTTTTAAGGGGGGAAGAATGTAAAACCCCGTACATTTTTATAATTTATGGAGGTGTCAATCAGCACGGTGGAAGCGTGGAGCGAGACGGCAAGCAGCAGATTCGAAGAATCTAGTTTTTAGCTCGTGAGTTGACTCATAACTCATCATGAGTCGACTCATCAGGTGGAGTCGACCCATGACTGTCATGAGTCGACTCACGATATTAAGTCCCGTTGTCAAAAGTTTCTGCTGAGTCGACTCATCAGTTTATGAGTCGACCTATGAGTCATGAGTCGACTCATAACTGACCATGAGTCGACTCATCGAGGGTGTTCTGGTTTTTGCGGTTTGGGTTTGTTTGGGTTTGTGGGTCGGGTTTTAACTGTTCATATATTATCTCCTCTATCCAAAAACACCTCTTTTCATCAGTTCTCCCCAGAGAAAACCTAGCCTCCTTTCCCCCTCTAAACCCTAGTTTGTTTTTGGGCGTTTTTAGGAGATTTTTGGGGGATTTAAGCAGCTTCTTGTGGTTTACAGCAAGGGAATCATTCTTTAGCACACCTAAGGCGAGTAGCATCTCGCCCCTCTCCCATGTTTTTAAGAGTTTTTAAACGTTTTTCATGAGGTTTATTGAGCCTAAGAATTATTTTCAAGTATAAACTGATGTTCTTATTAGTGTATATGATAAAAATCATGTGTTTCAAATCTTTAAATTTCCCACCAACGAATTTATGATGAAACCCAGATCAGGGAATTTATTTAAAGAAAAATAAAAAATGAGTTTTATCTTGATTAATTGCTCTCATACATGTTTAGTGATTTAATGTTAGACTTAACATGCATGATTTCGTTTCCCATGTTTTATACAAAATTTTTCACTGTCACATATGCTTAGAATTGAATATATAAATTCGGGTTGGATAGATTTTAATTTTTGATGAATTTTCACAAAATGATCACAGTATGCTCGAACAGGGAAGCCCCATGTTCAGTCGACCTTGGGTTGACTGATGTCTTCAGTCGACCATTAGTCGACTAATGTCGTCAGTCGACCATGAGTCGATTGACTAGTGAACTCTTCCAGCCCTCTTCTTATGAGTTGTTTCGGGCTAATCACCGTATCATTTATATTCAAATGAGCTTCACTACTTATCTCTTTGAGTACGAGGAGCCGCCTCGTTTATTGGGTATTAAATTGCAGTATTTATATTTTTTTTCACCCACATATATAAGATGATATTTTGACACAAATGGTATCAGAGCAAAACCAACCGGAATTGTGAGAGCTAAGTGCTATGCGGCGTAAAGTTCTACGCCAAGAGGGCGGGAGCCACCTCTTGAGGTCGTAGGAGCCACCTCTAGAATCTCACACGGATGGTACGGTCTTGGATGATATGATTTGGCGCAACGAGGACGTTGCGAGTTTAAGTGGGGGAGTTTGTAATACCCCAACCCTTGAGAGGGTGATGTGATTAGTATTGATAGATTTGATTGGAATACTCATACCACCAAGATACATCTTCTTTTCGGAAACCCAACTCTTAGAAACTCCAAAGTTAAGCATGCATGGCCTGGAGAAATTCTAGGATGGGTGACCCCCTGCGAAGTTTTCCAGGGAGCGCGTGAGTGAGGCCAAAACGTGCTGAAAAGACATATGGTGTTTTGTGAGGCCAGTCCATCGGATCTAATAGCGTACTGACTCTGGGATTCCGGGGTGGGTCGTTACACTAGTTGACCAAGTTGGGATTCTAATCTAGCTATAGCTTGAGTGTTGGAGTTGAGCATTTGTTCGGTTGATTGCATGAAGGAATTCAGAATGCTAGATGTTTGAGTCAACATATTCATGGTTTGAGTGGAGGCCTTAATTATGGTTTTCAAACCCCTTTCCAAGACATTGAGACGTTTATCCTGATCTAGATTGTGAGGAGTCTGAAATACAGTTTGATGAAGAGGAAACTGATTTTGATACGGCAGATTGGGTTGTTGAAATTATAGATGTGAATTGAAAGGAACCGTGTTTCCCCTAGGAAATTGTTGGTTTGAAGAGAGAGTGAAGTTTTGAGTTCCGGAGTGAGTTCCCTGATTACATGCAAAGTTTGGGTGATTTCTCCAACCAGGGTTATAGGTTGGAGAGAATTATTCATTTGCGTAACGCTAGAATGTAGCGTTGACCTGTCTTAATAGCTGATTATTTCCTAAGAGAGGTCATTCTTCTGAAACATGAGATGGTGACAGACAGTTGTGACATCCTGAGGCTGAAACATGATTGATTTGAGCCAGGGCTTTTTCCTTGATTTCTAAGGCTTCTAACCTACGCATGATTCTGGCCATCTTAGCTTCAGATGCAATGTTCGATTCCAAGAAAATATCACTGGACTTGGGTTGGGGAACTGATGACACTCGGTCATCACAATGTTCCCATTACATGGTTTTTTCAGAAAGACTCTCTAAAAACTCCTAAGCTTCATCAGCATTTTTCCTTATAAAATCCCCGTGGCACATTGACTCTGAGGAAGTTTTTGACGAATAATCTAATCCCTTATAAATTATTTGGCACAATCATAAACAGCAAGAAAAAAATTACTAATTTAGCATTGGTTTATGTTTTAACATTAAAATTTTAACTTTTATCACATCATGTTAAGATTCAAGAATGAAAACACATATTCAACATCATATTAAACATCTAACTAGTTATTTAACTATGGGGAAGGGTTTGGATGAAGATAATCTTACCTTAGATGTTGTTCTAAGCCTCTAAAATAACCAGCAACCAAAAAGAAGTGCAACCAAGCCGTTTTCCCTTTGCTACACGTTGATGATCTCGCCCTCATGTCGATATTTGCTTCACAAAGCTCTCAAAATTCTCAACTTTAGGGCTAGGTATTCAGAGAGAGGAAGAGGGGCTGCTAGGGTTTGAAACTCTGATGTAAGGATGTTAATTTTCGTGAAAACACATGTTTATACATATGCAAACCCAAAATAAACCCATTTGACCCGAACCAGGAATCCTAATCTGATTAGGAAAATAACCTTCGGTATTCTGGCCATAACTTTCACGTCCAAATTCGAAATAAGGTGATCTAAGACTTATTGGAAAGATCCTGAATATACCTACAACTTTTATCTTTTAAGTTTTTCCAAATTCCAGCTATATCTATGAGAAAAAATATAAAATCTCTTCACTGGTCATAAATTTTCAGATTTATACATCGAGCATGAATTGTGCATTTGCTCTTATATATATACATATATACATTGGATTGATCTCAAACTAATTCCTAGCATACTCAAATATCATAATATATTATTTATAAATATATAACATATTTATTATTATTTATCATAAAATATTCAAATTTTTTAGGGTTTTACCATGGGAGTTTGAGATTTATTCTTCATTAACCTGCATTTAAAGATAAAAGCATTATTAATGATAGATTTATTCATATAAACTAGATAATAAGGATATAAAATTATAATAAAATATGATTATTAATCTCTTAAAGAGAACATTAATAAATTAAATTTGAAAAATAATAAATTAAAAATGGATTTTGCTAGTTTGACTCATTATAAAATGATGTCATGCAAGAATTTGAAACAATTAGACATGAATTAAATTATTTTAAAAATAATCATGTTTGTTCTACTTATAATATCAATGATATTGTACTTAATAATGAATTGAATCTTATAAAAAATTTATATATTCTCTAGATTCAACCCTAACTAAATGCATTGATAATAATAAGAAAATTATGGACATATGTGCTAAGTCTAGAGTTACCACTTCAAAATCCACCGACCATGCACTTATGTATAGTAAAATTTATAAGTGTTCAATTGCGACCGAAAAGGCCATCTTGCTAGATTTTGTTATGATGCATATAAATCCACTAAGGATAATAATATTGCTTCATGTGCATCTCATAAGGCTTCTTATCAATATATACACACACATGCACCCATTGCTCATCACAAGTATGATAGTGTGTTTAAATATTATTATTGTAGTAGGTTTGACTATTTGGCAAAGTTTTGCTTTGATTTGTAAAAATTTTCAAAATTACAAAATTTGTCAAAAAGACCATAATTGTTTAAAATTGTTTCATATTTGCAAAATAATCTTAAAAGACCATTTAGATTTGCAAATATTTCACGTGCATAAGTTAATGGTCAACATAAACAAGTGCACTCATTCCATTGCACTTATTATAATAGGAAGGGTCATTTGAAAAATTATTGCTATGACCGATCATGTACACTAAATGCATCTAAATGGGATCATAACCCTAGGGATTTGGACTTTATTGATAGGAGTCATGTCCCTAAACTCTTTGGTACCAAGAGTGCTTGGGTACCAAAATGTTTTTGATTTTAAAGAACGAACTTTTAGAGTTTTGTTTTTCATGTTCTTTAAAAGATGATTTTTTGTTTGATTTTTTTAATAAAAAACAAAATTTTGATGATTCTTTTTAAGCATATAAAATAAAATATTTTTGGTTATACGATTCCTGTTTACAATTTTTCTAGTTTCTGAAAAAATTGGTTTTGAGGTGTATATTTGAGCAAACCCCCCCCCCCCCCAGATTTATGAATCTTTCATTGGTATTCTTTCATATCTTGTTTACGAGATGCAAAAATTTTATATATGGGTTGAAACAAGCTCCAAGAGCTTGGCATGATTGTTTAGCTAGTTTTCTTGTCAAAATGATATTATTGATATTCATTTGTTTTGTCATAAGCATAATTCTTTCGACCTTTGTGGATAAAACATGTAAATATTTTGACATTACTAGTTGCTTAATCACTTGTTCTTCAAAAATAATGATTTATAGATTAAGCATGTTTCGATGTTATTATGGTTTACATTATGGTTTAGATCATGATTTATGATTTCATTTGATTGTTTTGATTTTTATTTGGACTTTCATAATTGTCATGATTTTCATGGTTCTCATGACTTGTTTTCATGTGAAAAGATCTTTTATGATTCTCATATTTTTCCTTTCATTTGATTTCATAAATCTATACATATATTTTTATTGAGACATTTTTTTAATAATCATGATTTATGTTTGATGATTTATGATTTTTGTATCTTTGATTTCCTTTTTGGAATATTTTTTGTTTTGATATGTTTATGTTTAAGACATTTGTAACGCCTTTTTCATAATGATATACCTTTATGTGTTCACTTGGTCTCTTTGAATATGAATTTTGTTCAGCACATTTTTATCAATGCTTGCTCACATTTTTGCCTTATCATTTCTATATTTATGCATTAAGGTATTTTGATAAGGGGGTTATTTCCTATACTTGTTTTTATACTCACCCGTGCTTATTGATAGAGGGACCTTTCGCTCTCTTTTATTATTATTTTTCCCATTTTGATGTTGACAAAGGGGGAGAAACAAGTAGATTGTGAGTATTTTATTTTTATGCATGAGTTATAAATTATATATTCATTTGATATCATGCATGACTTATAT
>BQKN01000236.1:148230-166163 GCA_022839385.1 Asparagus kiusianus
TTGTTCACGTTCCGTTTCCCCGGTATTTTGGGAAGCGGGGCGTGACAACTCCAGAGTACCGGATGACCCTCGCATGGGAGGACTTTGTTTATTTCTTCGATGGATAGTACATTTCTTCTGCAGCACGGACTGGGAAGGAGCTTGAGTTATCTCGTTTGACTCAGGGGGATATGTCGGTGGCAGATTTTGAGAGCAGATTTATAGAGTTGCTGCACTTCATGGGCATGTGGCAGACAGGAGAGCGCCAGAATCAGATGTTCTTAGCAGGGCTCCGCCCTAATCTTCGTCGATACCTCATCTCGAGGAAGTTCTATTCAGTTCGAGAGGTAGCAGAAGCCGCCACCTCATAGGAGATTGAGACTGCCATGTTTCAGAAGGAGAAGGAAGGGAAGACCAAGGCAGGGTAGATAGGGGATAAGGAAAAGAACAATAGGCCTTTTTCTGGGTCCCAACAGCAGCACCAAGGCCCTCATAAGATAGGACCCCAGCAGGATCAGAGGGCGCATCAGCAGCCAAGTTTCAGGGGGTTTGCTATAACTATCGCAAGGTGGGACACAAGGCATCAGAGTGTCGTAGTGCACCAACAGGAGCACAGCAGGGTAAGGGTCCGAACCAACAGCAGTAGGGCAGAGGTCAGGGCCAGCAGAACAGGCTTGAGGCACTGCCTGCAGCACAAAGGACAGAGGGGCAGGTTCGAGCAGTCCAGGAGGCTCCCCAGGGACAAATTGTCCCATATTCTCCAGCACCAACAGTAGAGCAGTCTTCAGCCACAGGCAGAGTATATACAGTGGTTCCTCGTGATCTTGGGGCCAGCGAAGTAGTTGTGGAGGGTACGTTCCTCGTGAATTCCTTTCCCGCCTGTATTCTTTTCGATTCGGGAGCATCGCATTCTTTCATTTCGTATATTTTCATAGTTAGACTCCAGCTCGTAGCTCATCCATTAGACACCCCTTTATCAGTTTCCATCCTTCTAGGAGAGGTATCGCTTTTGGAGAGTGTTTATAGGAGGTGTATTATCAGTTTAGACAAGTTCGAGTTCTTAGTCGATCTGATAGTATTGCATATGTCCGAGTCCGATGTCATCCTTGGTATGGATTGGTTGTCATCCTACCATATTAGTATTGACTGTTTTGCGAAGACAGTCAGATTGCGAGCGTCTGATGGGTCCGAGATGATTGTGGCCACTTCTCAGGGCAACCGTTTTGCGGAGTTATTTCTAGCATACATCGAGGAGGTGATGCGACGGGATGAGGGTGCTGATTTGTCTCAGAGTATCAGAATGTCTTTCAGGACATACCTGGGTGTAAAACCCCCAAAATTTGAATATTTTATGATAAATAATAATGAATATGTTATATATTTATAAATAACATATTATGATGTTTGAGTATGCTAGGAATTGGTTTGAGATCAATTCAATATATATATGTATATATATAAGAGCAAATACACAATTCATGCTCGATGTATAAATCTGAAAATTTATGATTAGCGGAGAGATTTTATAATTTTTTCATAGATGTAGTTGGAATTTGGAAAAATTTAAAAGACAAAAGTTGTAGGTATCTTCAAGATATTTCCAACAAGTCTTAGATTACCTCATTCTGAGGTCGGACGTGAAAGTTATAGCCAAAATACTGAAGGTCATTCTCCTAGTCAGATTAGGATTCCTGGTTCGGATCAAACGGGTTTATTTCGGGTTTGCATATATATAAACATGTGTTTTTATGAAAATTAACATCCTTACATCAGAGTTTCAAACCCTAGCAGCCCCTCTTCCTCTCTCTGAATCCCTAGCCCTAAACTTGAGAATTTTGAGAGCTTTGTGAAGCAAATATCGACATGAGGGCGAGATCATCAACGTGTAGCAAGGGGAAAACGGCTTGGCTGTACTTCTTTTTGGTTGCTGGTTATTTTTAGAATAACATCTAAGGTAAGATTATCTTCACCCAAACCCTTCCCCATAGTTAAATAACTAGTTAGATGTTTAATATGATGTTGAATATGTGTTTTCATGCTTGAATCTTAACATGATGTGATAAAATTTAAAATTTTGATGTTAAAACATAAACCAATGCTAGATTAGTAATTTTTTTTACTGTTTATGATAGTATCATGATCATGATTATTAGGGCTTTTCATAATTTCATTTATATATGAGAAATTTAAGAGATGTACTAAATAAATATTTTCTGCAGAAAACTGCAGCAATTGTATCATTTTTAACTAAGATTTCGAATTAGAAAATAAACTCCAAATTTAACAAAACAAGTTCCAAATGAAAGATATATGTATCTAGTTTCTAAAACAGAAGACAAATCATAAAAATCATTTGTATAGAGAAAGTTATGATCTTTTTACTAACAATATATCCTGTAGAAAACGGTTGCACATATATAATGTTTAACTAAATATTTGGGATAACAAATGAACTCCAAACTAAACAGAACTTATGTCCGCTAAAAGATGTATGAATCTAGTTTTTAAAACAGAAAACTATTTGTAAAAATAGTTTTCCTACAGAAAGATATACTTGTTTTACTAACAGATGTCACGTTTGTTTTTCCTGCTCGTTTTGTGGTGCTGTGTTGCGCCGTTTTGAGGTGCGTTCGCGGAGTTTTGAGCCGCTTGATGTTATACGTACAGTTATGAATATGTTATATTATATATTTAAGAATCCTAAGGGGATTATGATAAATTTTAATTTGATCATATTTGAATTAGATATAGTTTATATACATGTTGGATGTCGTTGATGAGCACAGCTTAGTACTATATGGGATAGTGCGTCGACACACCAGATATGCACGATTTATACATGAGGTAACTATCATTCATAAGCATAGCTCAGTATTATATGGGATAGTGCATCGACATGCCAGAGGTACAAAGATTTATATGATGTGGATATCGTTGATGAACTCAGTTCAGTACTACATGAGGTAGTGCATCGATATTCCATATGTACAGGCCATTGAGTCGGATTTAAGGAGGCTTGATCTAGCCGTCCGTCCCGCACTAGGGTGCGATGAGGCTCGTGAGCCGTATTTATAGGATGCCTATTTGGTTGTCCGTCCCGCACTCATGTTACGCACTGAGATCGCGATAAGACTAATGAGCCGTGTACACAGTTCAGGATACCTATAGGGTAGTCCGTCGTACTGAGACAATTACTTGATAGCCTAAGTATGACAGATGCCGATTATAAATATGACCTATCAGTGAACTATATAACTGAGATACATTACTTTTGAAAGTATATAAAATTATGTGTTGGTATTTTATTCTATCTCCCTAGTGATAGTGAAAGATATTATAAATATGATGTGTTGATATCTTATTTCTTTTACTGTCTTTTTTTTCTTAGTTGGGATCAATGATTAGAGATTCACAATTTGAGACATATGGTATATACATGAGGGTTTCCTTATTTGGAATATTTCGCTCGACGTACCAGTCTCGTGTTATGGATCTCTAATTATTGGTTTCATTAGATTGTTTATTCTTATTTCGGTATTAATGTTTAGATGTTTACGATTCGAGACATATGGTATATACATGAGGGTTTCCTTGTTTGGATTATTTCGCTCGACGTACTACGTCTCGTTTTGTAGGTGTCTGAATATTAATTCCGCTAGATACGGGGAAAATGATATAGGTAGACTATGCTTAATAGACAGAGCCTCCACTCCATCCTAGCAGCCCTTCCCCTGGGGGCGGATGGGGGTAATCTTGCTGTAGCACTCTGACGCTCTTGTTGCTGTTTCTTTTTCTTTTAAAAATACCCTTTTAGGTAGCTCGGAGTTCCGGAGAGCCGTAGGATGACGGAGTTCTTGCATAGTCGCCGTCCCGAGAGATTTATTTGAGGCTCCACTGTAGTTTTAAATTTTATTCAGACTTAGAGTTTAGTTTCATTTTGTAAAGGCAATGTGCCTTAGTTCGACTTTCCGTTTTGATTCATGTTGAGACATCGTATGTTAATTCAGACTCCATATGTATTTCAGTTTATTTTTAGTTGAGACATGACCTTTATTTATGAGATATCATCCTCTTTATCATGTCTATTATTATTGTTCTACTTCTTTGCCCGTTTTATACCTACGCTTTTATTTGATCCCACTAGAGGATATTACTGTGATTGGTAAAACTTATTATTGCACAGTGTGGGTGCATGACAGGTTTGACATCTCTGGGTTCACCTTGGACTGCAGCCATGTGTGAAAATAGGGGCGTCACACTGGGTTACCTCCTGTGAGAGAGGTCGAGTTTTGTATTGAGTTACAGCCGAGCACAGCCCTGATATCTCGCGCACCCTTTCGCATGACACCAGCTGAGATGAGGGAGCTTCAGACCTAGTTGAACGAGTTGTTAGCTCAAGGATTTATTCGTCGGAGTCATTTTCCGTGGGGTGCGCCAGTTCTCTTCGTGAAGAAGAAGGACGGTAGTATGAGATTGTGTATTGATTATAGAGAGTTGAACAATGTCACTATCCTGAATAGGTACCCATTACCTAAGATTGATGACTTGTTCGACCAGTTGCAGGGAGCGTAGTTCTTCTTGAAGATTAATCTTCGTTCTGGTTATCATCAGTTGCGGGTTCGGGAGATGGATATCCCTAAGATCGCTTTTCTTACTCGATATGGATCTTTTGAGTTCATGGTCATGCCATTTGGGTTGACCAATGTACCCGCGATATTCATAAATTTGATGAACCGGGTTTTCCGTCCTTTCTTGGGCCAGTTCGTGATTGTTTTCATTGACGACATCCTCATTTATTCGAGATCGGAGGCAGATCATGAGCAGTATCTCCGATTAGTTTTGCAGACCCTACGGGAGCACCAGTTATATGCCAAGTTCAGCAAGTGCGAACTTTTTCTTTCAGATATCAGATTTCTCGGCCACGTCATCAGTAAAGAGGGCATATCAGTAGACCCAGTTAAGGTTATAGCAGTGCTTGATTGGGAACCGCCGAAGATGGTGATGGAGATTCGTAGCTTCTTGGGATTAGCAGGTTATTATAGGAAGTTTATCCAGGACTTCTCGAAGATTTTGATACCACTTACATGCCTTACGAAGAAGGGTGTACAGTTCATTTGGAGTGTAGAGTGCCAGAAAGCCTTTGATATCTTAAAAACTAAGTTGACATCAGTGCCAGTTTTGATTATTCTAAGCTGTGACAGGACGTTCGTCGTCTACACAGATGCATCATTAGCAGGATTAGGAGGCGTCTTGATACAGACTCAGAGGGTAGTAGCATATATCTCACGGCAGTTGAGGGTGAATGACCAGAACTATGCCACTCATGATTTGGAATTAGCAGCAGTAGTATTTTCATTGAAGTCTTGGAGACACTATTTGTATGGAGTGTAGTTTGAGCTATTCACAGACCACCAGAGTCTGAAGTATCTTTTCTCTCAGAAGGAACTCAACCAGAGACAGAGGAGATGGATTGAGTTTATCAAGGATTACGAGTTCACGATTCAGTATCATCCAGGGAAGGTGAATGTCGTAGCAGATGCTTTGAGTAGGAAGCGTCGACATCGGGTTTTGACTTTGAGGTATTCATTATATAAAGATCTTCTTACTCTTAGCTAGTTTGATTTCAGACCCGAGATTGGTGGAACCAGTGTGTTTTTGGGAGCTGTGTCAGTTCAGCCATCTTGGAGTACCAGAGTAGTCAGAGCTTAGCTAGAAGACTCTTGGATTCAGATCTGAAAGGAGGGGATCTCCAAAGAGCCTAAGGCTGATTGGACCATTAGAGCAGATGAAAGTCTACGGATGAAGGGTAGATTGGTTATACCAGCCAGTGCAGAGCTGAAGATGGAGTTATTTGATGAGGCGTACCGTACTATGTACATAGTACATCCAGAGACTACCAAGATGTACAAGAACCTGAAGAGACATTTCTTGTGGAGTGGTATACGTAGAGAGATTGCAGAGTATGTGGCTAAGTGTTTTGCCTGTCAGCAGGTAAAGGCAGAGCATCAGAGACCGGCAGGAACACTTCAGCCTTTGCCTATTCCAGAGTGGAAGTGGGGAGATATTTCTATAGATTTCATTATAAGGTTGCCGAAGTCGAAGAAGGGGAATGATTCTGTTTGGGTGATACTAGACCGGTTGACGAAGTCATCACATTTTATTCCAGTGAGGACTACATATACAGCTGAGGTGTATGCGAGGATATTTATTCGAGAGATAGTACGACTTCATGGAGTCCCTGATACGATTGTGTCGGATCGAGGTTTAGTGTTCACTTCACATTTTTGGAGGAGCTTCCAGGATTCGTTCGGCAGCCGGTTATCTTACAGGAGTGTATTCCACCCACAGACAAATGGTCAGACGGAGAGGGTGAATCAGGTGTTGGAAGACATGTTACGGTCTTATATCATAGACTTCCAAGGTAACTGGGAGGAGCATATTCCACTGATAGAGTTCGCTTATAACAATAGTTACCAAGTGACGATCGGTATGGCCCCATATGAGACATTGTACGGGAGACCTTGTAGATCACCGATATGTTGGGCAGAGCCAGAGGACAGCTTAATGCTTGGACCAGAACTTGTGAGGCAGACTACTAAGAAGGTAGCATTGATCAGAGATAGGATTTTAGCCGCTCAGAGTCGGCAAAAGAGCTATGCAGATAAAAGACGAAGACCCTTGGAGTTTCAGGTTGGAGATTCAGTTATGCTGAAGGTATCGCCTATGAAAGGCGTTCAGTGATTCGGGAGACGGGGAAAGCTTGCACCGAGGTATATTAGACCCTTCCGGATTTTGGAGCGCATTAGAGCTGTGTCATACAGAGTAGATCTTCCAGCATCGATGTCTAGTATCCACAATGTATTTCATGTTTCTATGCTCAAGAAACACTTGCATGATGAGGAGCAGTAGCGAGTATTGGATGAACCAGAGATTGAACTTCTGGAGGATTTGACTACTATTGAGATTCCAATTTGTATACTTGCTAGGGAGGACAAGTGGCTTAGAAACAAGGTGATTCCTTTGGTGTAAGTTTAGTGGAACCGAAGAGGCGTTGAGGAGATTTCTTAGGAGCGCGAAGAGGACATGCGTCGCGACTATCCACACATGTTTAAGCAGGTAAATTAAAGCTTTTTGTATGGTTTATATATGGCTTATAGATTCTATTATGGTGACGTTTACACTTAACACTAAAATAAGGGTATTACCACTTATCTCCTAAATACTCGGAACATATGGTATATATATGAGGGATTCCTTGTTTGGATTTTTCACTCAATGTACTTGTTCTATTTAGTTAGGGGTTAAGTGGGGGTATTTACATTTTAGATAGTTAAGTGTAGACATCGAAGAGGATTCTCGAGCGCGAAGATGATATGTAGCACTACTTCCTGCATTTATTGAGGAAGTGAATTGATTGATATGCATGAGTATGTGTGTGATTATATTTAGATTTAATACTAGAATGAGGATATTTCTGCTTAATTCTTAACCTTTTGAAACATATGGTATATATATGGGGGATTCCTTGTTTGGATTTTTTGCCCAACGTACTAGTTCCATTTTATTAAGGATTGAGTGGGAATATGGTCATCCTGGATCGTTAAATATAAATATCGTTATATGCTGGTTTAGAGTATTATTATTTGTTTAGATATAATTTCCAAATTTCAAGGACGAAATTCCTTTAAGGGGGAAGAATGTAAAACCCCGTATCTTTTTGTTATGTATATAAGTGAATTATTGTGATAAATAACTTGAGGTCATAGATGGACATGATAATAAATTATTTGAGATGATATGGGGGTATGTGTGTAGAATTTTGTGCGTTGGTTTTGCAAATAAGCAAAACATGCACGAAATAGGAAACTGCCGGATCAGTCAACCGATCAGTCGACTGACGAGCTCAGTCGACCGATCAGTCGACTGACGAGCTGTTTTCAAATTTTTCCAAGTTTCGGGTCTGTTTTGATTGGTTCGGGTTTTGGGTCAGGTCTGGCTACTCATATATGATCTCTCCTACCCGAAATCACCCTCCTCTCATCACCAGATCTGAGAAACCCTATCCCCCTCTCTCCTCTCTCAAACCCCAGGTTCGTTCTTGGTGATTTTGGGGAGAACTCGGAGGATTTTTCGTCGAGATTTTCATTTTGCAGCGAAAGAAACCACTCTCTCGCAGATCCAGGAGCTTTTCATCACCCCTGAGGCGAGTAACATCTCGTCCAACTCTGCCCCTTTTGTTTTGCATGAATTTATTGAGTTTTAATGAGTTTTTATTGAGCCAAAAACGTACTTTTAGTACAAAGAATAAATCTTTATAGTATATGATGCAAAATATTGGGCTTCTCAGATTATAAAAAGATCATCAACGTTTTATTAAAGAGATCTAGATCTGAAAATGTTTGACAAGAGTTAATTCATGATTTATTGATTTCAAAACGTATTAAGCATGTTTTTATAAGTTTAAGGTTTTTGGTAAATGTTTACATGCAGATATTTCATTTCAGTTTAGTACATATATGTCAAAATCAGTATCTTTATGCTTGGGATTTATGATGATGATTTTAGATAAAATTTTATTGCATAATCAAAACCTACAAACAGGTTCCGTAGCCGTTCGGTCGACTGATCAGTCGACCGACGGGCTAAATTTTTTTAGCTATCAGTCGACTGATCAGTCGAATGACGGGCTGATTTTGTTTTCTCAGTTCCTCAGTCGACCGATCAGTCGACTAGTGAGCTAAGACTGTTCTGCCTGATCTTATCAGTCGACCAATGAGTCGACTGATTGCATCAGTCGACACATGAGTCGACTGATGAGGTGTTTTACAGATTCTTGATCTGTTTGAGTTGCTTTTCGGGGTCGCCTCGATTATTTTGACACTAGTTTACAATGTTAGTGATTTATCTGTACATGTGAGTTGACTTTTGACATAAGTTTAGACATGTACATCGAGACGCGTGCGAGATTAGGTTATGTATATCTTTCCGCATATACCTTTGACAGTTGCACCTCTTCACTTATAGTCCATGTGTTGGACATGCATTACTATTAGTCCATGTGTTGGACGCTTATCATTTCAGTCCATGTGTTGGACATGCATATCATTTAGTCCATGTGTTGGACATTTGTTAAACCTTGAGCATGATACATAACCGAGTTTGGAGCATGGCATATTCATGAAGTTGGGACATGATAGTTACCTAGGCTGGACGTGACACTTATTGTGGCTTTGATATGACTTTGTTTATCGGTAGAGATGGCTTTGATATGACTTATTGTTAGGATAAATGATTTTATATTATTATGTGTTAATTGTATTTTCACACACAACGAGCCCTATCCCTTGGGGTTGGTTGTGATGTTGCTCGCTAGCGCTTTGACGCTCGTTGTCCCTCCCCATTTCAGATAATGAGCCAGGAACCCGGAGAGTCGCAGGTTGATGGTGATGCATTTTAGCTTCAGCTGTCTATTTAGTTGTATTTTTCTTTTGAGCTCCACTGTAGACTTTTGTTTAGACATATGAGAGTTTTATTCTAGAAGTTGTAAAGGTTGTGTGCTTTATTTCCTCTTGTCAGATATTTTCTGTATTTTGAGACTTGTTGAGTACCTCAGTTTATTTATTTCAGACATTGACTTGTACTTCAGTATGCTAGATGATGGGATATCAATTTGATCTCTAATATTTCATCTGTTAATTTATGTATTATCTTTTACATGTTTTTGTACCTACACCTTTTATTGACTCTACTAGAGAGATAGTAATTGTGATGGTGATACATGTTATTGCACGGTGTGGTGTGTGGAAGGTTTGACACTCTTGGTTTCACCTTGGACTGCAGCCTTGTGTGAACCCTGGGGCGTCACATCCTTATACAATAAAAATATAAGATTATAACTCTTGTCAAACAGCGCAACGGATATTTATCACCCGCTACTTGCAAGGGATCTTTGCCTATGCCGGAGACGTTGATATCCGTGGACCGCCACGGATCAGATCTGGTTGATAGATTAAAAATCAAAGCTCCTACTTTATGAAAAAAGTATTCGCTAAAGTGGTATCCCCGACCAAGCAAGATTATGACTCTTCTCGAGATTTAAGACCAAGCTTAAATCCAAAGGAATATGCGGGAAAGGGGTTTCAGATCTCTTGAACTCTCTTTTTGTTTATGGGGTAACTTCGCCAAGATCTGCTAACCTTCTAAAATTCGTGGCTCCACTCTCAATTTTGACAGCACCTTGCCCTCTTGATCTCCACCCCCGTGAAATGAGCCCCTAGGCATATATTTATAGGCTTCGGTTAGGGGGTTTTCGGATAAGAATGATAGATTCAGCCCTATCTTTAGTTGACAACCGCCTGACCATGTGTAGAGATGATATCAATGTAATTGGGAACCTCTGGAACAGAAGAAATCTCGTGAAAACCCTTCGAAAATCATCAAAATATGTTTTCGGACAAAATTTGCCGAACCGGGTTCAAACGAACCGAACCGGGTGCAAATCGAATCGAACCGGGTTCGAACTGGTGTGAACCACCATTTGGTGGCTCAGCCTTGGCCGAGCCAGTTCGTACTATCTCGGGTATTTTGGCTCTAACTCTCTTGTTCGATCTCAAAATGAGATGATTCAAGATGCTATAGAAATCTGACGAAGAGACCTATTACTTTTATCTTTTAAGTTTCTTTAGAATCAAATTACATCATGGCTGAAATGTCAGTTCTTTGTGCGATCCACATTGGTGGCTCGGCACTGTGCGAGCCAGTTCGTACGTCCTCGGGTATTTTAGCTCTAACTCTCTCGTCCGATCTCGGAATGAGGTGATTCAAGATGTGTTGGAAAGCTAGTGAAGATACCTATAACTTCTAATAGCCGAGCTACTCATGGTATAAATGTAACCTCTTCGTGTGAGACACCAAATGGTGGCTCGCAGCCTTGTGAGCCAGTTCGTACCATCTCGGGTATTTTGGCTCTAACTCTCTCGTCCAATCTTGGAATATGGTAATTCAAGATGCGTTGGAAATCTGGAGAAGAGATCTACAACTTATAATAGCCAAGCCACACATGGTGTGTCTGAGTCACACATGGTATTTTGTCCAATTGGTGGCTCGGTCTTGGCCGAGCCAGTTCATACCACCTCGGGTATTTTGGCTCTAACTCCCTCATCCGATCTCAGAATGAGGTGATTAAAGATGCGTTGGAAAGCTAGAAAAGAGAACTACAACTTTCAATGGCCAAGTCACACATGGTATGTGCGAATCACAAATGGTATTTTATCCAATTGGTGGCTCAGTCATGGCCGAGCCAATTCGTACCACCTCAGGTATTTTGGCTCTAACTCTCTCGTCCAATCTCGGAATATGGTGATTCAAGATGCGTTGGAAATCTAAAGAAGAGACCTAAAACTTCCAATGGCCAATCCATACATGGTATGTGTGAGTCACACATGGTGTTTCGACCCTTTTGGACAAAATACAACTCCTAGTTGGGTTGTTTTGCCATTTCGTGTGTCACATTGACTCGTACGCTTCACTGATTCGCATCATACATTTTGTTAAGTTGGAGGTGACCAGTGAACGTGTTGGCCACTTGGAGTAGGCTGATGAGTGTGCATGCCACTTGGAGGTGGCTGATGAGCGTGCGGGCCACTTAGAGGTGACCGGTGAAGACGCGGGCCACTTGGTTTGCCATTATGGTGGCTGATTAGCATGCAGGCCACTTGGTGATGGCCGGTGAGCACGCGGGCCACCTGGCGTTTACCATTTTGGTGGTTCGTTGTCACGTCATCAACATTTTGTCGATTCACTTCATGCACTTGTCGGCGTCAGATGATCCTCTTTAACTCGGACAATCCCCTTTGACTTGGATAATAGCGTTCGTCGCCTTCTCTTTATCTCGAGCTGTGTGCGGACACTTATAGGAATTTTTAGATACCTACAGATTGTTCGGTATAGCTATTCAGCCCTTCATCCGAAGGCCTCTATCTGCTCTAATAGTCCAATCAGCTTTGGGTTCCTTGGAAATCTCTCCCTTAGGGATTTGAATCCAAGAGTCCTCTAGCTGAGCTCCGACCATTCTATCGCTCTAAGATGGCTGCACTGATAAAGCTCCTAAGAAAGCACTACTCCCCCAATCTCTGGCCTAAAATCATAGTGGCTGAGCGTATAAAGATCTGGATGTATTGAATACCTTAAAGCTACAAGCCCGCGACGTCGCTTCCTGCTCAACTCGTCTACTACCACGTTCGCCTTTCCCGGATGATACTGCATAGTGAACTTATAATCCTTAATAAACTCTACCCATCGCTGCTGTCTCTGCTTGAGTTATTTCCTTGAAAAGAGATATTTTAAGCTCTGGTAATCTGTGAATAACTCAAATTGTACCCCATACAAATAAGGCCTCCACGCCTTCAGTGCAAAGTCCACTGCTGCAAGCTCTAATTCATGCATGGGATAATTCGGCTCATGAATCCTCAACTACCTCGAAATAAAGGATACAACTCTCTAGGTCTGCATTAAAGCACCTCCAAGATCCGATAATGATACATCAGTGTAGACAAAAAAAGTCCTATCACTGCTAGGAATAATCAGCATTGGCGTTGAAGTCAACTTAGCCTTCAATGTCTCAAAGGTCTCCTGGCACTCCGTGCCCAAAATAAACTGTACACCCTTCTTAGTAAGGCCTGTAAGTGGCATCATGATCTTCGAGAAATCCTGAATGAATTTTCTATAATAGCCCACCAGACCTAAGAAGCTACGAATCTCGGTAACAGTCTTCGACGGCTCCCAATCAAGAATGGCCTCTACTTTAGTCGGATCTACTATAATGCCCTCCTAGCTGATAACGTAGCCCAAAAATCTGACCTCTGATAACTAGAATTTACACTTGCTAAATTTAGCTTATAATTGGTGGTCCCGCAAAGTCTGCAATGCCAGCCGCATATGATGCTCGTGCTCGGCCTCCGACCTTGAATAAATAAGAATATCATCGATGAAAACTATCACGAACTGGTCCAAGTATGGACGGAAAACCCAATTCATCAAATCCATAAATACTGCGGGTGTATTGGTCAGCCCAAATGGCATGACAAGAAACTCGAAAGACCCATATCGAGTCAGAAAAGCAGTCTTTGAAATATCCATCCCCCGAACCCATAACTGATGATAACTGGAAAGTAGATCTATCTTTGAGAAATACTACGCTCCTTACAATTGGTCGAACAAGTCATCAATCCTTGGTAGTGGGTACCTATTCCGGATAGTGACCTTGTTCAACTCGCGATAATAAATGCACAATCGCATACTCCCATCCTTCTTTTTCATGAAAGGACAGTGGTCCCCACGGAGAATGACTCCGGGGAATGAATCCCTAAGACAGCAACTCATCTAACTAGATCTAGAGCTGTCTCATCCCAACAGACATCATATGATAAGGAGCTCGGGAAATCGGTGTGGTGCCTGGATGCAACTCAATGCAAAACTCAACCTCTCTCACAAGAGGTAAACTTGGTATGTCTTGGAAGACATCCTGGTACTCTGAGACCACTCATGTCTTACTCAAATCTGTGCCACGATATCGTAACATCACCTCCTTAACGTATGCCAAAAATAACTCCATAATCTGGTTGCCTTGTGAGGTCGCTACCACCAATTCAGATCCATCACTAGTTCGCAAGCTGACTGTCTTCGCAAAACAGTCGATACTCACATGGTAGGAAGATAATCAATCCATACCAAGGATAACATCGAACTCATACATACGCAACACGATCAAATCAATCACGAATTGGAAATCATCTAATCTGACGACACATCTCCTATAAACACTCTCTAAAAGAGACATCTCTCCTAAAGGAGTAGACACACATAACGGAATATCTAACGGTTGTGCTACAAACTAAAGTCTAACCATAAAATTATAGGAGATAAAAGAATGTGAAGCGCCAGAATAAAAAAGAATATGTGCTGGAAAGGAGTTCACAAGGAACGTACCTTCCATCATTGCTCCACTCGCACCATGGTCACGAGGGATAATTTCGTACACTCTACCAGTAGCTGAAGGCTGCTGCACTGCATCGTCTGGAATATGTAGGACCATTTGTCCCTGTTGGATATCCTAAATAGCTCGCACCTGTCCCTCAATCCTCGAGATGGCTGGAGATGCCTCAATCCTTAACTGCTAGCCTAACCGTGGCCTTGAGTGTGATTTTGCTGATGCTGCTGATTCTTGCCTTTGTGGCCTGCTATCGGTGCAATGCGGCAATCTGCTGCTCTTTGTCCGAACCGCTTACAATTGAAACAAGTCACCATAAATCTGTGCTATTGCAGCACCCTCTAATCCTGCTAGTGTCCCTTTTTATGGGGACCCTACTAATGTGGACCATTACCCTACTGCTAGGGTCCTTCTGAGCTTGCAAAAGGTCTCTTAACTTTACATTTATCTCCGGACTGTCCTGATTTAACATTGTCATCCTTGCCCTTAAGGAACATAGTTGTGTCTGTCTCCTGAGCCATGTCAGCATCCGCCACCTCCCGCACTGAACAGAACCTCCAAGATACTAAATATCGACGTAATCCTGGGCGAAGCCCCATCATAAACATCTGAGCTTATCGCTCCTCAGTGTGCCACATGCCCGTAAATCTAAGTAGTGTCATGAATTTACTCTCAAAATCCGTCACGGACATATCACCCTTCTCCAGCTTAGCTAACTCTAACTCTTTCCTGGGTTTCGCTGCAGCCGACACATACTGCTCGTTGAAAAAGTATACAAAAGTCTCCCACGAAACCGTCATCCTCTGCTCTAGAGTAAAACAAAGTTGATACTATCCTCCTGCATCGCCCTTGAGGCTGAAAGCTGCTAGCCTCTATTTCTGCACGGTGTTCACATTAAGCATATCTAAGATGTTTCTTACATCCTCCTTCTATTTGTGTCCAGCAATGGAATCCGATGAACCATGAAACTCTAGTACCTTCAACTTCTGGTACCTCACTACCAATGAAGCCAAGCCCCTTGCTCAGCAGCTCCATCATCAACTGAGGATGGTGGTGTATCTACCGATGTCTCCTCTGGTATCTCCTCCTGAATGGGTGTCTCCTCCCGAACGGTAGTCTCCTATTGAGTCTGATCTGCTAGCTGCTCCTCAATAGCTACTAGTCGAGCTGCCAACAGTGCTATGAGATCCACTAAGTACTACGGAGCCTGTTGTGTCTCGGGCTCTCAATCATCTTGCTCAGTTCTCTTAGCATGAGTACCTCTTCGTCCATGTCCTCTTCTCGACATATATAAATTTCAAAGTATAACTTATCAAACATGGTAAATAGGATCTCAGACATAAAGATGAAATATATATCAATAGGAAAATTGAATCATTTATCATCCACCGCATGCTTTATACTTCAAGCAAATAGTTCATCATAAAAAATTTGTAATTTTCACTTATATATATGTAATATATCCTTACTCATACTAGGAATTCATAGCAGACTCTATACATGACTCCTAGGAAACTCTATCCTAACTCCACAGCATTACACAGGGATGATCCTAAGGATATTGGAACTAAAACTCTTATACCAACTATGACGCCTTAGAGTTCACATAAGGATGTAGTCCAAGGTGAAACCCAGATTGTCAAACATGCCAAGTACCAAACACCATGCTATGACATGTTTCACCATCATAATCACTATCTCTCTAGTGGAATCAACAAATAGGTGACGGTACAAAACAGGCAAATAATAGGAGTAGTGCAAAATTAGATATGCATAGAAGAAGTATAAGAATAATCAATAAATCATCCCAACTAAAATAGAATAAAAATATCTCTTAGTCTGAAATAAATTTTAACACAATGAGTCAAATAAAATCTCACTAAGGCACTCATCCTCTACAAAATGAAATACAAGTCTAGAGTCTGACAATAACAAACTAAATGTGGAGTCCTAAAATAACCACAAATACAATAATATCTAGATAGAATCTAAGGTGCAATCCTATCAGCCTGTGACTCTCCGTGCCCCGGACTCGCTGCCTGAAAGAGGGGAAAACAACGAGCGTCAAAGCATTAGCGAGATTATCTCCACTGCTCCTAAGGCGAAGGTGTAGGAGTATATAAGAAAATAGAGTTAGTGCATATCAGTATAAAATCATTCATATAACTCTAAATGGATATTGGTATTTAGAAATCCATAACACGAGAATTAGTACGTCGAACGAAATAATCCAAACAAGAAAACCATCATGTATATATCATGTCTCAAATTGTGAATGCCTAAATATCAATTCCAACTCTATGAATAAAAATAGTACTCAAAAGAAAATACTCCAAACCTTAACTGTATAGAACCAATGTCACATCTCGAACTACCCTCGAGTAGTCGGCTCAATAATAAGAGAATATCACCCAACTTATAATCACCATGGACCATATCATGTATTCCATATATCATAGGATGTACCCTACTCATGGGTAATCTAACATGGGAGCAAAACTACAACTGTAAATATATATATATATATATATATTGTATGTGTGTGTGTGTATGTGCATGTACAATAGCGATACTTATGTAAGGTTCTTACTCAATCGCTCTGCGGTAACGGTAATAGGTTTTATCTCCCTATTCCGGCTACATAAAATAACAACACTTTTGTAAGGCTCTCACATTTATATGTGGGTTCAACTCCCTTACGCAATCATCCTTATGGAAAATAGGTTTTATCTTCCTATTTTCGGATATGCTCATTCGTCCTACGGTAATAGGTTTTATCTCCCTATTTCCCGATATGCTTCCAGATGATCGTACAACGGTCATTAGGCACCTCAGCCCAACTAGGAAAATATACACTGATCACCTTCGAGTATTTGGTACAATCAAGGTCTCGTTATGAAAAAACAACCAAATACCCCTAGTGTGGTAAAATCAAAATCTCATTACGGGATAAACACTCACACTAAGCATCCATAACTGATGAGCAATACTTTAACATATATTAACTCACTTTCATCAACTCACCATGTGTCAAAACAATACAAACTAAGTGTACGTGCACATATCTCGGTGAATGTATCTATATCTGGTGTTCACCAACATCCCAGGTGTTAAAAAACTCTTAAGCATCGTAATATAACAGTACAAGATCGAGAAACTCTCTCGAAAAATCAAAACAGTGAAGAAAAACATGCACATGCTAATTGCCAGACTGGCAGCCAACCGCAAATATGCGGCGGTCGACCGAACTGTAAACTAGAAGCCTCCTAGGCCTTGGTCTAGCGTGCGGTCGACCATCGCTTAGGCACGGTCGACCGAACGCGATATATTCAGAATGTGTAGCGTTCTACATAGATTGTGTTCGTGTCGTGATTTTGTATTTTAAACTTATTTAATACAATATGAAACTTGTATGAAATATTGAAAATAGCAGATTAACATCTCTGGGAACAATTTCACCATATAAAGCGTGATTATTTGTACAAGAAATCATATTTAAACCCTCAATCATGCACGAAAACTCAATACGAAGAATAAAACATCTAAATTTAGATAAACAACTTTTTTAATCATCTTCAGATCTTGAAACACTTCTGTAAATTCGTTCTTAATCTCCTTAACATGAAAATACCTAGTCTTTATACACATAATTCGAAAGATTTGCTTTTTATACACAAATTAATCAATTAGGCTCTATAAAACATATTATAAACTCTTTAAAAATGTTTTAAAATAGGGAGAGGGGGATTAGCAGATATGAAACTCACCTGAAACTTGTTGAAAAACGTGTAAGATACAAAGCCAAGGTAGATCCCTGAGCCAAAAACCGAAAACAACCCGAAATCCTACTCCAAAGCCTTTGAATCTTTCTCAAAAATCAAAATAGGGTTTATGGGCATTTGGTGGCTGCTAGGGTTCTTAGAATACTAAAAATCTCGTGAACAAATGATATATATATATATATATA
>BQKN01000236.1:175694-189546 GCA_022839385.1 Asparagus kiusianus
CCTCCGTGGACTAGATCGACGAGCTTCATGAGAGTCGAACTGAGTTTGTCTCGATCTGTTTCTCCATCGCATCAAGCCTTACTGAATTGTCGCTATCCACTATCTTCTTCTTCCTTGATTTCTGGACTTCTTCCAAAGAAACAAGAATCTCGCCTAGCTTCTTGTGTTGCGATCGAGTAAGAACCATACATAGGATACCCCTTCTCAGGAGCTGATATGCTCTGATACCAACTTGATACGAGTCACCGTGCGAGTATATTTGATCGCGGAATTATCAAAGGTATATTTTGTGAAGAAAACAATAAAACACACAAACAATTCAATTTGGCGAAGGAAAATACATTCTCTAGATTATGAAGAATAAAAGATTACAAATCTCTTCCTCACAATCTCTCTAGAATAAAGAACAACCTCTCTATCATCTCTAAACTCTGATCTAATGTTTTGAAACCGTAAACAACCTCTATTTGTATGTTAAACAACGTGGGTGGCAAAATGGTAAATATCCAAGATAAACCCAAATAGGATTCGCCCAAAATAGGAATCTAGATCGACCCAGAAAACCCGCTATCGGTCGGTTGGTGCTAGTCCATCAGTCGACTGTCCAGAACCTGTTTTTCTTACCCTAGCTGTAGTGTATCCATTTATTGGTCGACTGATGATGACTATTCGGTCGACCGATAGTGCTTCATTGGTCGACTGATTCTAGCCCATTAGTCGACTGACCAGAGCTGCTTCGCTAGCTTCTTGATTTTTGTCATTTTCCTAATTTTACCGTTTTCACCGTTATCAATGACTCCACCCACACTTCTATTCTCAAGCTACCATGAGAATGATCTATTCTCAATCTCTCATGAGGATCGCTAAGTTCCTGAAGCAGAGAAAACACACCCGTATCAGGGTGTTTGGTTCGCTAGCAGGCTTCCGCCAATGCACAACAGATACTAATGTTTATATGTTCTGACAAGAAAACACACACGTAGACGATTTGATTCAAATTTAGGAAAATCGACATATTTTTTTTTCAAAGGTCTTGATCCAAAGTTTCAAGTCTCCTACTATGCTATATCTCCCTTCTCATTTTATTACTTATTCAAGAATTTGGTTTCTCTTTACTATCAAAAAGTACGAGAGAGATCACTGTTATTTATCATGACTATCAATTATTTAACGAGTGATTGTGATTCATTCGAATCTAACACTAATTACTATACCCTCCGTATGTGAATTGCACTCATCTTTAATTTGTATAAAAAGATAAATTGTAACTATTAACTAAACAATCAAGGATTGTGCTAAAGTACTACCTCTCTATCGCTTGCTGATAGTAAAGATTGATCCGAACTAAGAAAAGGCAATGAGCATAACAATCAAAAATTGAAGTCGTAGCATATAAATAGATGCAACTGAAAAGTCAAAATCCCACCAAGGTCAAAAGTGACATGCAAATTTTCATTGTTTCTTAAGATAAAATTCTTTGAAATTTTGTTTTCCTTTCAGGAAAATGAGCAGCGTAGACAAAGTGTGCTTACATGATACTCCAAAATGATCCTTTTCTTAAACAAATGGTGTTAGTTGAATCCAACATTAGATGCTTGGAATGAATAAAGTTTAACAACATTAATCTAATAATTTGAAGGAACCCTGGCTACTTATTTGGTCACCTCTATAATGTTTTCATGTCATTAAAAAAAATAACCTCCAAACGCAAAATCATAAATGACTGTATAAACTAACCCATGCAAAGGCCTAGAAACTAGCTGGTTGTGTTTATGGCCGGCACAACCGAGCGTCAAACAATGTATATTAATATAATTTTCATATGAATTGAATGATTGAGTCTAAGACTCTAAAGCATACATGGGAGCCACTGTCTAATTCTATATTGTATATCATACTTATATAATATAATTATAATGAACTAACCAACAAATATATTAAATAAATTGTACAATAGCTACATTTTTCTTCCAATTTTAGATAATATTCTCGTATTCTTTGATGACAATCGAAGACTACAACAGCTAGCTGTAGCTCTTTCTCTTGACAAGCAAAGCATTCTTTGGACTTCCGAGGCCTAGTAAAGTTTTAAGAAAACTAAGATGCCTGTACGCATCTCCTTTAATTTATCGATGATAAGGACTGGTATCATTTTTAAGGTAGCTTCATATTTGACTAATTTATATACCAAAACAATAGATGATGGCAAGCGGAGCCGGCTGTAGGATAATTAGTTACAGTAGAAATATCTTGTACTGGGGGAAGTAGGCCACCAACATTGTATAAACTATTTTATTAACGCTTATATCTTCTAATCTGCGGATGATAGTATTTGTCCATTTAGTTGATCACTTGTGACGTGGAAATCACGTGATGATATTTTCACAATTATTTAACAAGAAGATTGACTGAAATCCCCTATCTTGATTGTCGTGTTACATCTAAAGGAAGAAAGGAAACATGTTAATTTGGGGGGGTTATGATGTATAGCCGGATGAAGTTGATTAGGATAATTTTAAATAGTTTCTTTAGAGAATTCACTCTACTAAAATATGTTTGTTTCATCTCCTTATTGCACGAGTCTGCATCAATCATTATTTGTTCGGTTGGGATGCCTTTTCCTCCCTTTTGACTCCCAATATCTGAGAATCTGAAGACAGCCGGATTATAGCAAAACATTTCGGTGTTTGGGGCTCATTAAGAAATGAATTTTTTTTATTAATTCCCTTGGGTTTATGAAGAAAACAAACGATGACAGTAGCAACTAATTTTGTAAAATTTGGCATAATGAATGCCATGTGTCTATCTTTCTTCTTTTGAAACTTTCTTTCCTACCTTAACTTTCTCTCATGCTTTGATATCTGATTTTTTTTCCTGCACATATAGAGTGTTTCAAATGATTTTTTTTTTTTTTGGTGGTTTCACCCTGCTAGTGTGGATAATGCATCATGTTACTAATTTTGCGATTTTTTATTTTTTATTTTAGCGAAACTGTGTGGTAAAAATTCCAGGTTTTTCGTTATAAAGAACTTGATGAAACTATCTTTAAATGGAGAAAGAGGTACATGGAACTAGAGAAATCTCATGTATAGCTTGATGATCAAAAGAAAGAGAAAAACAAATTTGTTGTTATTTATGTTCAGATTGAGCGATGATGATTTGTGAAACTAATAAATGATTATGATTTACGAAGATAATTATACATGTAATTTCTTAGTTTCCCTTTAGAAAAGCCTAATAGGGTGACAAATAAAACAGAATTTGGGTACTCTCCACTAAAAAAAATAGTGGAGAAACCACTACTTTTAATTCTAATTATTGATTATCTAGTGGGTGTTTGTGATACCTTTTAAATCGAACAGTCATTGTTAGGGTTGAGCACGGTTCGGTCCGAACTGAAAAAACCGACCAAAACGACCCAAACCGACCTGAAAAAATAGGTTTTAAGAGTAGGGCGGTTCGGGTCGGGTTGAAAACTTTTCAACCCAAATCGACCGAATACCCCATGGTCTAAATACCCATTCTGCTCAAACCCGACATATCCCCAAAGACAAAGTCTCAAACTCTCAAACCCTAAACACCTAAACTTCCATTCCCCCTTTCCTAGCCGCCTCCTCAGTTCTTCTCTCTCACTCTCTCTCACTCCTCAATCCTCAGTTCCACGGTCCACCTCTCTCACTTCCTCTTCCTCTTCCTCACTTCCGCATTCTTCATGGCCAAGGCCGAAACATCTCCTCAGGCTCAGGATCTGTCTCCGGCTTGGGGGGGGGCACCCGCACTCGTCGTCGTCACCGAGGCCGAGGTATAAACTTTATCTTTTGCTCTTCTTCAAGCTTCTAACTGCGATTATTCTTTAATTTTGATTTATTTCCATGGATACATCAGCTAGTAAGTTGAGATATCGGACTATCAGTTTCCTGTTCATTTATGCACTCCTATTCTCTTATGATTTCGGAGTTTGTGCTTTGATAACGATCCTTAATTTGTTTTCTGGTATATACGTTTTCATGAATGATGATTTTGTGCCTTTTTCCCCTCTTGTTTTTCCAAATTAAGTCGGCAACCCCTGAAATACTACTATTTAATATTCATGGGATCCCTTACCCGTTCTATTTGATTTAGCATTTGGCAAGTCTACTGTTTAAGTCATTCTGAAAATAAAGTTAGAACCGAACAAACCGAACCGAACCGCATCTAACCGACTTGCAACGGTTCGGTTCGGTTTTGAATTATATGCGGTTCGATTCGGTTGTTCAAAATTTGGTAAAAACCGACCCGAACCGAACCCTGCTCAGCCCTAGTCATTGTACCCACATGTATTGTATTTATTCCTAATTTACACTTATGGCCTGTTTTGATGGAGGGTAGAGAGAGGGAAGGAATGAGAAATTTCATTTTAACCTTGTTTGGGAGTTTCATTTAGGAGGATATAGGAGGGGAATGGAGGGAAAATTTGTCCCAAATTCTTATACCCCAAATTGTGGTGTAATGGAAGGGAAGGAAGGGGAATTTTTTCTCTTCCTACCCCTTCCTTCCCTTTCCTAAGTAAACTCCCAAACACACCATTAGAGAAAAAATCATATCTATTCTAGTCAATAGTTGTAACTAAATAGTGTTCTTTTCATTGTTTTTTTAGTAATAGAGAGTATCCGAATCCAATAAAGGCCCAACATAAGCTGATTGCTACAATAGTGTGAAAACATTGCCTCTTACAATTACATGTATCAAAGTGAACGTATGACTCAACTTATTTCGCAGGGAGCCTACAATAAAAGGCGGTCAAAAAGAAGTCGCAAAGTCCATAATGGCCCATTTATTGGTGGGCCCTAAATGTGGGACCAAATCAATCTACTTTGCGCTTTGGGAAGTTTAAGCCACACCAAAGATTGACGCTTTCACGTCTCTCTTTCTCTCCCCCACCCCCCACCACACCAAAGAAAGATATTTGTCTTACTTGTCGCCATGGGCTTTTATTAACTAGCAATTAGAAGCTTCAATAAAAGATGTAAAAACGAATAAAGAAAACAAAACGGGTCCAACATGTATCCTAATAAAAATAAAAATAATAGTCATAATAATAAGATTTTGTTATGACTCAAACAAAACCTAGATATTGCATAGATTGTTATGTACAAAATCTTCTCGCAATCCATGGATGCTTAGATTTGGAATTGACTTTACAAATTTTTGTATAATCGGGTCGG
The DNA here is from genome assembly GCA_022839385.1 of Asparagus kiusianus. Taxonomy (NCBI): domain Eukaryota; kingdom Viridiplantae; phylum Streptophyta; class Magnoliopsida; order Asparagales; family Asparagaceae; genus Asparagus; species Asparagus kiusianus. Next base: position 180,899 of record BQKN01000236.1, read on the forward strand.
GCAAGAAGCTAACCAATAATTAGACCCTGCATCATTTGAATAAACTTTACAAGATGTCAGTTAAATTATAGCTATGTCACGCAACTTTAGAGGGTATTTCAAAGAGATTATTTTTTTGGTAAAGTAGTTTACAAGCGAGCTTACTTATATCGACATATTTTGGGACACTTTAAAATAAACTAGCTTTTAAGTTAGATTTAAAAAAAATTAGTGTCCCCTGACTTCTAAAAAAATTAGTTTATAAGCTCATCCAAATAAGCTAGGTAGACCAATTAAATGACCTTTTTGTTATATATACAACTTATATAAAATCTTTATCATAAAAGCCAAAAGCTACCAAAAACTAGCATATAACTTATATGCTAAAAAGAAATGTAAGTCCTCGCAAGCACTCTCTTAGTCAACTGAATACTACTTGGGTCCCTATTACTTGTATATATATTTTTTATATTTTGGTGTTCAATGTGGATAGCCTATTTGCATTAACCTATCTTTTGATCTCATTCTTTAAAAAACAACAATAAATGATAATCTGAATTTTGGCCGTTTTCATTTGAATCATTTAAAGGAAAAATATTTTGGGGGAAACTATTACAAAATTAAAGTACATAAAAGTATTAAAAATATATTTAGATCTTTTTTTCTAATAACCCAGCCTGAAACTAACTCAAGACTGTGAGAACCTCCAACCTGTCCGGGTCATATACAATGGGTAAAATATATTTAGGTGTTTAAGCGTAATTGAGCACTTTTGATTTTGTATTAGGATAGTCAATAGCAATATCCTGCAAGAGCATGTTAGAGTATGAAATTATAAACTATTACATCAACTTTCTGATCTATTAAAAATAGGTGATAGTGCACATGAAAGTGTGAGCGATTTACAATTTCAGTTTTTTTTTCTTTTTAATTTGAACAATATCCATTTACTGAACTTGAGCCGGGAATTTTCAATATGATTTTATAACCCGTATGTAACCACTTTGCAAATCGAGGTCTTAGCAGATCTTGGGCGCAGATCATAAATTCACTTCCATAGTAGGCCTATACCAACTAGAATTGAGCTCAAGGCTACTTTTCTTTGATATTTTGTTTTTATATTCCGCTTGGCCCACTTATATATTGTAAGGGGCTGCTTTGTTGAAATGCCAAAATATTAAGAGTCGTAATATTATGGAAAATTTTAAATTCATAGGGTTTTATATATAATTTAAGATTTCTAATATTTTATTTAGTTCCACATTATAGGAAAGCAAATCTTAAAACTTGTAATATCTTGGTTCAAAACCAAATTATTAGATAACAAATTCTTAAGAAGAAGAAGATGTGAATATGCTTACCTTGATGAGGTTACCTCCCGCAAAAAACAAAATTCAAAGATATAAAAAGAGAGGTAAGCATATCTATTTATAAGGTTTGCCAAATCCTCTTGAATTGAGAGTGTTTAGTAAATTCTTAAAGTTGTTTACTTTTTATATTTTTGAGATTCGATATTTCAAAAAAATTCTTGAAGCAAAGACCAAATATGGAATCCCCCCGATCCCACAAAAAAAAACTCATTTTTTTATCTCAAAATTTATAATCCACACCAAATACTAAAATTTTGATTGCAACAAACAGCCCCTAAATGGATTGATTCCTCAAATATTGTTGGACCCTAAAGCCAAATTAGTATATGAGGGGGTTGAAGTAGGTCTCTCCAAATTATCATTCAAGAATTGATGCCCTATTATGTTTAGGGGTTTTTATTTCTAGGCTCATTTATTTACTCAACTTTACCTATAAACCCAATCATTATTACTTGTATTTTAAAACCAAATTCTCTTTTTGTATTTGTCTTTAAACCCAATTTCTAAAATACAATACTTTCATATGTGGGTCCCCCTAAGTTTTTTCTTAAATTTCAATTATAGCCTTTCAGATTTTATCTCATGTAAGTGGGCCCCTTTAAAAATATTAAAATATAAAGAAAAATGAAGAGAGAGAGAGAGATACAGGGGTTCCCTCTCCCACGCGCGAGAGAGGAGAGAAATAGGCGGGACCCCCCCCCTTCTCCCCCTCTCTCTCACTCTGTTTCTCAATTAACTACCCTCTCTCACACCATTAATATATTTTTACACTCTCTCTTATAATCCCATCAATTAATCCTCACCCACTTATCAATCCATCATTGATGTGTAGAGTGCGATTTTGGTGGATATTCGTCACTTTCTTAGCAATTGAAGGTACAATTTTGCAATTTACTCAACTATCAAGTTTATAGCATTAATTTCTCATTTTATTCATGACAGTTATTTGACATTGTTATTCATGGATTTATAAAATTAGTAAAATTTGTTACATGTGATAAAATGTTAGTTAAATGAGGTTTTAGTCAACCACTCATTAATTTCACATTAGTTATTTCACATGATTATTTCACATTAATTTCTCATTATTATTCATGAATTCATAAAATTTAGTTAAATTTTTTATATTTGATAAAATTTTAGTTAAATTTGATTTTAGTATAGAATGATAACCTGTAAGTATAGCATGAAATACAAGACTTGTAAGTATATCATGATATCCTGTAAGTATAGCATGATTTACTGTAAGTATAGCATGATACGCTATAAGTATAGCATGGTATCATGTAAGTGTAGCATGATACACTATAAATATAGCATGATATCTTGTAGCATTATTTTAGTTGTTTTGATTTTAGTTGTCTATCTTTGATGAAATTTTCCTTAAATTTGTTTATTTTTAGTGACAAACATAGATGGATGAAGAATTATATTGTGCATTGACGGATTTTAGAGAAAATAATCACTTTTTAAAATTAAATGTCAACAGGAGTTATAAAGATTTGACGGTTGCAGTACAAAGTCTAATTGCTTGTAGTGCAAGCACGATACAATTGACTTACAAAGTACCCCACACACAAGAAATTTATGTGCGTGTATGTGATGATGATGATGATATCTCGATAATATTCAATATACATCAAAGTTGTAAGGAGAATATTATTGTCATGAACGCCAAGATGAATCAAGAGATATTATTCGGGCAACAAGCTAATATTGTCCATATAAGGTAATTTACACTTTTGATATACTTTAATACCTTTACCATCAATTCTAAAGTTCTCACTTTCTTTAACTCTTGTACAATTTTCTATGCAGCAATCCATACTTTCATACTTTCATTATCTACTTTCAGTATAACAATCTAAGAACAATACTTTACAAATCAAACTCCAAACATATATATATACACACAATGAGAAAACCTTCTATCATTTACAGATAATATCAACATATGTTAATTAAATAAAGTTAGAAGTGGGAAAATAATCTTATCAAGTTCAAGAAAACGTGTAGTCATTGTTGGCTTCAACATGTGTTCTGCACTCGACAGATTATTTTCGTTAATGCATATCTATAAAAGACAAAGGAAGTGAAGATTTAGCATTTAATATAATATATGAATAATACTTATAATCTTGGATTGGATTTCTACTTATAGTTACCCATGGACTACATATGTGTATGTCATTTACATATTTTAGAAGCATCTCCATCAACATATTTAGAAGCACGACATAGGAGGCTATAACCTGAAATATACATTATAAAATTATAAACATTAGTGTTATATACTACACGTGCATTGTGTTAAGCATAAAAAGAATTGGTACTTACGTCCCAACTAATTGCCTCTCCTTTAAATATTCCAATACATCCTTACGTGTTAACAAAGCATCACTAGATGACCAAACTAATATCTCACTACATATGAAAAAACTTAGTACATGTATTAATGAAAACACTATAAATGTTAAAAAATAGATAATTGAAAATACACTTATGTGGTCATATTTTTGTCCTTCCAAAAGTTATCGAGTAGTTCTCTCTCATCATCCCTTACTTCCTTCCTTCCCGGATAATTTGGTACTCCTTTTTGATTAACAAGCAAGACAAAGGGCGAATGCATATATGGTCTAGCAAGCCAAGATCTCGATAGAACAATATTTTGATAGAAGGGGTTTTACGAATGCCTTCAATCAACACAATATCACGCGGGCTAAGAACAAAGGCGTCGTCATCCACTTCCATTGAATCCATGCCCACTTCATCATTAGCACCATCACCACCATCATCTTTATCTATATTCAATATATCAACATCTTCCTCACCCCCATCCTCCGCACCTCCACAAACCTCTGCACCTCCACCGACATCCTCATCCATATCTCCACCATCCCCCTCCTCATCCTCCTCATTCCCATCATCCTCCTTATTCCCCTCATCCTCATCACCGTCATCACTATCATCCCCATCATTCCCGTCATCCTCATCTCCTCCATCACTATCAAAATCCTCTTGCTTTTCACTAAATATATCCCTCTTCATCTTCAAGAGAAGGTCTAATTCCACTTTTTTCATGTATGTATTGATCCAATTTAGCTTTAGTGATTACCTACATGTAAATAACCAAAGTAAGTTCAATTCATGGATGAACATCAAATAAAAATCATTTTGTAAAAGCATGGAGCTATTAACTAACATGGAATAAAAATATATATACCTTTCTCTTGAATTTTGTAGGGGAAGATACAGTGGCAGTTGATGTAGTGTTAGTGGCAGCTTCAGCAATCATCTTTTCAAATTTTAAAGCCCTCAAGTCGTTATTATGCTTCCTAAAATTATCCGAGTATCTAACTAAATCCTGCACTGAATTCCTACGTAAAGATCTCAGACACTTGTAGAAGCTTAGGATGGGTGGTAGGGATTCAGCTCCTACGCGAAGGCTTAACTTTCCCACAAGCTCATATAACCAAATCTGTGAAAAAGATAAAAATTTTAGCTCAACAATAAACATAACTAAATGACATATATATTTTATAGATTGTCTAAAAAATTACTACAGATAGTTGATTCTCATCAAGCACTGATAATGGAAGTTATAATTCAACGACTTCCAGAAGGCTACAATTTGGAGACTTTCATGACAATCAACGAAGGTCACAATTCAAAGACCTTCACAACAACCGATGAAAGTTTTGATTCAACGGCCTTCACAATCATCTACAGGAGTTACAACTGATGACTCTCACATTCCAAAGAGCCCAGATGAAGATCAAAATCTTTACAACGCTCTAACTAGAGAGACTACAAATCAACAGTCTCTTAAACCCAAAATGCGGAGCTCATCTCTGCTTTCCAGACTCAAAACACAGAGCTCATCTCTACGTTCCAGACTCAAAACACATAGCTCACCACTACATTTTTCAGCCTCAAGTGTAGAACCTAACTCTGCATCCCAGGTGAAGAACGCAGAGTTTGTGCCCAGAACTCATGTTTTGCATTTGACTCGTCCAAACACGAGTTAAACGGTTCCAGAAACCATTTCCCACAATTTGAAGGGGATTACACCCCACTTAGGAGTGGTTTTAGGGATTAGTTGCACCCCTTAATCTCCTATAAATAGCTAAAAGCCAGCTTAGATAGGGATGGCTTTTGCTTTTGGAGTTCTTAGAATGAAATCTTTGGATCTTTGACGACTTTTGGATCTAGAGATCAGCAACAGAAATTTTGGAGCATCTTCAGAAGCTGTTCTTAGAGCTTTTCTTTTCCTTGGCTTGTGAAACGAATTTCGGTTGGATTAAATCAACTCTTTTATAGATTTCTAAACTCGTTCTGAGTTCCTTAACTCGTTCAGAGTTTTAAACTCGTGCTGAGTTCTCAAACTCGATCAGAGTTTCTAAACTCGTGAGAGTTTTAAACTTACATTTCAAGTTCTTCTCATCAAGAGGAATCAACCAAGTTCCATGAGGTGAAGCATTCAGATCATCAACGGGATAAAAATTCAAGCTCCTATCGACACCAAGAAGAACTCAGTTTTAAAGAAAGAGGAGGGACTTTGTCGACCCCTTCCTTCTTTTATAAATCGGGATACCGACGGAGATGAATTGTAATATCTTTTTCTAAGTCCGTTAGAGAGAGATTACAATGAGAGATTGTATTCATTCTTTTCCTAAGTCAGTTAGGAAGATTAATACAAATTTTATTCTTATTTATTCTTTAATTTTCCCATGAACAAAAGATGGCAACTCCACTGGGGACAAGCTTCACTGATGAAAAAGTGGTGGTGCAATCCGATATCAACCTCGCTAGAACTACGATTGAAAATCTTGTTATAGAGTTTGATCAAGCTAAGTATAAGGATGCACTCTCCTCCAGATCCCTTATCCCCAAGGCTATGTGCAAGGTTCACAAAGTCTCTAAGGAGACTAAAGCTCTAATTGTAGCTGAATCACCAAAGGAAGGCCTTTTCTTTGGCAAAGATTGCTAGGACAGCCTCTCCTCTACAGGAGTGGGCTCAGCTTCGGCTAAACTCGTCAGTGGAGTTGAAAATTCTATGCTCGTACCAACACTACGGGTATCTGGTCATAAAAGGACCATTGCGATGACAAACTTGATCATTACAGATAGTGACGCCGATGTAAAAGCCTTACGATAGGCTAAGAAGAATGTCGCTCAACGAAGAAGAAGTTCCATGTGACGAGCACAACTCTGAGAAAGCTGATCTTTTGATCAACGCAAGCTTCATGTTTGTGAGCCAAAACGCGACTCTGAGCTCGGCATTTCTACGAAACACAGGCCTCACATTCATGAGCCCAAGCATGAACTCCATGAAAGCCAAGTTAAACACAGCCCTCAGTGGCACGTTGTTCAAACAAAATGTAGACCTCAGGAAAGCATTGATTCTCCAAAATGCAGTTCTCAAGAACGCATTGTTCAATCAGAACACATCCCTGAGGGATGCGTTACTCAATTAGAATGCAATCACCAAGGGAGCGTTTAACTAACAAAATGCAGACCCCAGGCCTGTATTGCTCGAATAAAACATGACACTTGTGTTCCCATTTTTAAACACAGTTCTTGTGTTCCAAATGCTAAATGCAACTCTCGCGTCCCTTCTCCAAAACGCGATGTGGTACGTCACGTATAAAAAAATCAACATATGTTTAAGATTCATGTTCACCAACGACCAGACCCATTTACTGATAGAGAGGGGGTTCCAGCTTCAACCTCGTGTTTAGTGAGAGATTTTGGTCAAGTCTCCCATTTAAGAGAGCTTTTATCGAGAGAGAGGCCAGTGTAACAAGCCACTCATTCATGTCAATGTGAGCGGCTTATTTCTGCGGTCCTCTCAGAATGCTAATGTTTTGCTTCTGTTCCTAGGCAATCAGTGTTTGATCGATTGACGAACGTTGCTCGACCAAACAAGCGACGACATTATTACAAGAAGAAATCTTCAGAGGCCGAGTATCTTGAAGTCATTATCAATGTGATCGGTAGAGGGAAGTCATTAGTCCCTAGTTCTGATGAATCAGAGATGGATCGTTCTCTAAGCATCAAGGAAATCCGGGATGAGTTTGAAGAAATTTACTGGCACACTAGAACTTGGACGGGAGCCATTCCTCTTGTCAATTATTGAAGATTGGTTAGAGGAGTGGATTCTAATGATGAACACAAGAGTCTTAATCATCAAGTTCTTTCGTAGAACATAAGAGCTCTGTCTATATGGCGGGGAATCCTAAAGATCTCTCAAAGAGGCTTGATGAGCAGCAGGTCATGCTTCGAGCACAGCAGAAAACCATTAATCAACTTCGAGATATGATGGCTCAGATCGTTACAGATAGGGCCAATTCTCAAAAAATTGAGTCACAACCTCGGTAGGAATCCTCCCAGAAAGGAGGATCATCCACATCAAAGGGGAAACAAAAAGTGAATGAGACCTCTCACCAGGAAGCTCATCACATAGCCTCTTCCTCTAAAGAAGAAAAACAAGTCGAAAATGAGCGAAATCCTCAATCGGCCAAAATGGAAGAATTAGAAGCCCGCCTTAACACATTTGCCAATAGGAGCGAGCTCCAAGAAGAAGGAGTTGTGAGGTCTTATCACGCTGAATGGGATGCAGCTCCCTTTCCACTAAGAATTAAGGTGCCGACTCTACAAGATTTTTACGGTATAATGTCACCAAACCAACACATTTACTACTTCAAGTCGCAAACTGGAGATGTGATATCAAATGATATCATATTGACTCGTTTGTTCATTGGTACCCTCAAGGGAGTTACCTTTGAATGGTTTATGGAACAGCCAGTTGGATTTATTCAGAAGTAGGTGGATCTAGAAAGGCTATTCCTGGCTAGATTCTTCGAAGACGACACTGAAGTCTCCATCCCTACTTTGCTCGCTACCAAACAAAGGAAGGGAGAGTCTATCAAAGCCTTTGTCGAGAGATTCTGAAGCATGGCTTTGCGATGTTCATTGGGCATGACACAATCTACGCTAGTGGAGACCTATCGATATAACTTGCAAACCCATCTCTTGGCTCAAATGGGGGTCGCGAAATGTCGATCTTGGAAATATCTAGTCTCCTAAGGAGAGCAGGTAGAAGAACTTGTTGTCCGAGTCAAAGTAGAAGAGACCAATAAACAGAAACAACTGGTGCAACGTAGTAAAGGCAATGCTCCCCGACCGAAAGGAAAGGATACTCTGGCCATTGATACCAATACTCGAGAACCACCTACCAAGCAGAGTAAGGCATCAAGTCAGCCAAGAGCATCCAAACAGTACTCCTTCAAAGAGGAC
>BQKN01000236.1:194546-212158 GCA_022839385.1 Asparagus kiusianus
CCCAAATAGAAGACCGTTTCTACTGATGTGATATCGGTCCAGTTCAGAGATTTTCCACCCGTTGTAACTCCTAATGGGGTCATTCCTACCCCTAAAGGAGAGCTACACTTGAAGAATACTGACATTCATGATCACAAAGAGAAAGGGTTGGTATCCCTTACTACTCCAAAAGGAGAGGTAATGTGGGTCCATCCCGACTTGCTTGTAGATCAACAGTGGACAAGCACATCAGACAAGAAAAGGAGAGGAAAGGCTAGATCATCCAACATGGTTAGCCCCTCTCTGAATGAAGATGATACACATCTGGTCCCCCTCACTGACTCAGAAGAGGAGAGGATCGTCCTTGCCACTGACCAAGAAGCAAACCCTAGAACAGGCACCAGATCAAGAAAGACTTACTTGAAAACGTATGATCAAGTTGATTAAGGAGCAGAAGAACAGACTGAAGAGGCTGGGGGTTCTACCCATAAGAAACCCACAGACAAATGGAAACAGAAGGAGCTCCGCTATAACAAAAACCTTCTTCAAGAAGCTGGAGGATCGAACACTCACTTCCGATTCAATGTTCTGGCACAGTTGGCCAATATCCCGGCTAGGATCACCCTGTACGAGCTCTTGCGGCTGTCAAAGACAACAAAGAAAGCTCTGATTGAAGCTTTAATAGATACAGAGAGCTTTATTACACAAGTTCTTGTAGTCCCAGAAGTTCCTAAAGAGCCTTCCTGCGCACAATGCTTACAAGCTGTAAAAGGTTTACCGTGTATATCATTCACACAAGAAGATATGCAAATCAAGCATAAGCATGATAGGCCACTGTACTGTAGGCATTAAAAATTACCTATTGGTTCCCGCACGTAGCTCGAGACAAAGAGAATGTGATGAACACCATTATCTAAGTCAAAGAGGATTATCATATGCCGTAAAGAAGTAACAATCGCACGAAATGAGTCAGTGAAGCATACGAGTCAATGGAACGCACGAAACGACGAAACGATAACGAAACACCTCGCAAGTGTAGAAAGATTTCTTCACTGAAGAAGATTCATTAGTCTCTAGATCTGAAGACCCAGGGTGATGATTCTTTTCTGCTCGTTGTTGATTCCTCTCGCAATGCTCCTTTAGCATCCAAGGAAGCTAGATCTGCTGCTCATGATAACTCCTCCCCAGTTAAGGAGTTGCCCATTGAAGATGCACTAATTCTGACGAAGAGAGCTCAACAGAGGTAGCGCCAACACCTCACTCATCAATTTGCCAAAGCTCTGGAGTAGGTTGACGCACTCCGCTATCAAGCGGATTTGGAATTTAGGAGGCGCCAAGCGATTAAGCTGCAACCACAACAAGCAACTAATCCCTCCTCCAAACCATTAACCAACAAGTGGGTTCATGTCAATCGAACCCGTTCGACTCTTGAGGAGTGCATCTAGAAGTGTCGCACACTTCTCGCGTAAGTGTGAATTCTCGTGCAGAAGGTACAAGAGCTGCAGAAGGAAGAGGCAGCCAAAGAACCACTGAAATCCAAACAAGTCTGGGTGCCGAAGGCCAAAATAGCGCCGAAAGCAACTCAGAAATGTGCCGAAACAACTCCTCCTGGCACGAAACACAACATGTATTTCGCACCAGGAGTGAAACATAATATGTGTTTCACACCAGGAGCAAAACACAACTTGTGTTTTGCACCTAGGACAAAACACCAGCTGTGTTTTGCACCTGGTGCCAGCCCCGAAGCTATTTCTTAGCCTCCATCAGCCTCTGACCCTACTCCTTCTGCTCCCTTACCTTCGGTGAAGCCTCATGGTAGTGATAATTTTCCCAAAATCAAGAAAACAATGGTGGATCATCGTGGTCCTCTACACGAAGATCGGTGCAAAATTCTAGTGAAAGAACACTTGGGTCTAGTGAATGAATCCCAAGTGACTATTCAGGCTGGGGGTCGTACGTGCCCTCCCAACAAGTCAAAGCCATCCCATATGGGGAAAATACTCGTAATCGCTCACTTAAGGTTGTGTGTCTAGGTTAAGGAGCCCGTTGAGATCCCATACTCGCAAGGGTGTGGATCTAAACGTGCGACTCCTAAGAATGCCAACAAGACGTTACATCCCTGGAAGGAGACGTGTCCATTACATGATAATGTCATACCTGGGGAATCAAATCAATAGCTGATAGGTTGCTATAGCCACAATGCTAATGAGTTGTATTATCAGCCTAGGGGTACAAAGAAATCTCAAAAGAGAACTATCCCAGAATCGGACTCTCATTGTCCGTGTGTAAAGTTAATAAGGGCAGTATTATCAGCGTATAGCTTCCCCAAGACTATTCCACGAAGTGTCTCAGTGTTTGAAAGGATATCCACTGAAGCATCTAATACCAAATCAAGGCTCTTCTGTAGAAGACCTTCCGGTCATGATGATAAATTTCCAGAAGTTAGCATTAATATGGCCGATAAGGAAAAGTCAACATGACGTTCCAATCCCGATCCCTTTCCAGGGGTATCCCAGTGTCTCGCTTGGTTACAATCGGGAACTATCAGACCTAGGCCGAATAGAGGACACTCCTCAGATGATGAAACGTCAGATGCTTGCTCTGCGATCACCTTAGATAATACAGTGTCTAGCGTAGGATGATATGGTAAAACATTCATAATCACCACCGAAGAAATGACTCAACTACTTTAAGAAGCTTTGGCAAAGCAGAAAGAAGAATTCAAGGATGAGATGGAGCTGACCATTCAACGAATGAGGGAAGTACATGACCAACAGATTCAAACGTTGTCCAGCCAGATTAGTGAATCCAATTGTTGTAACAGTACTAATCATGAAAATAGCGATTCAGACGTAGATGAAAATCTCAATGCTGATACCCCTCCTATTGACCAAAACGCTGGGGTGGTCCCATTGAGGATAACAACACTAGGGGTAGTTCTGTTATTCCTCCCTGAAATCATTCAAAGAAAAATACAAGCAAGGACGAGATGATGAAAGACCTCGAGAGCAAAATCAATGACTTGATGACCACTCAATAGGTGAAAAAGAGCGATATTTCATGTCCATATCCAAGAGAGTGGGAGTCGGTCCTGTATCCAGTGAAGTTTAATCTAATTAACTTCAAGTATTTCAACAGGAAATGCTCACCCACACAACACCTAATTTACTTTAAGTCCCACCTGGGCATGATCTTTTTCAACGAACCTTTGATGGTCCGATCATTCGTTGGAACCCTTTGCGGGGTCGCCTTCGATTGGTACCACCATCTCAAGCCAAGAAGTATCAACACCTAGGATGATATAGAGAGCATGTTTCTTACTAACTTCTTTGATGATAATACTAAAGTGTCAATCGGAACACTCTTCGATAAGAAGCAGAAGGATGGAGAATCGGTCGATAACTTTATCAAGTACTTCCGGAAAAAGGCGATGGACTATCGAGATCCAGTCACGGAAGAGTTCATCCTCCAAACTTGCCACAACAATCTCTCTTTGGATGTGCTAGAAGCCATGAGGGTAGCACCGTCTAAAACTTAGAAAGATTTGAAGGTGCACGAAGAGCAAGCTGAATGCTTCCTCAAAAGGAAGAAGGCTGAGAGAGGCCAACCAACAGTGAATCCCCCAAAGCAAAACTTCATCCCCCGTGATAAAGGGAAGGTGTCAGCAAATGCAGTGGATATGAATCGAACATTCCAACTGCAACCACAGCAACAACTACAGTAGCAAACGCCACAACAGTTGCAGTCTTAATGGCAACAATAACCCTAGAGGTAACAGAAAGCTTCAGAACCAAAATTCCCAAAGGTTAACTCCTTTATGGAAGATGAAGTTTTTGATATTTTCAAATACCTCTTGGAGAACAATAAAATCAAATTACCCCCAATCACCAAACAAGAGGGAGCTAAGAGGACTAATGATCCGAAATACTATGCATTCTATAGAACGGTTCATCATCCCACCAAGTCGTGTTATGCGCTCAAAGACAAAATCCAAGCTCTGATTAACGTCGGGATCATCACTACAAAGCAATCTAAGGAAAAGAAGGTGGGTGCGAACGTAGTTACTATTAGCTTCGGATCTGTTCCCCTAACATGGTTTCAACCAGAATCAATGACAAAGGTAGAAATCAAGACCATTAATGATGATCCTCATAGACAATGCCAGAAGGGGCTTGTGCTATATACGGCTTCTAATGATGAAGTTCTTTTGGTCCATCCAGATCTACTCTGTAGGCGTCAAAAATTACCTAAATGTTCTCGCACGTAGTTCGAACCGGAAAGAATGTGATGAACGGTATTATCTAAGTCAAAAAGGATTATCTAAGTCAAAGAGAATTATCCGATATTATAAAAAGAAGTGAAGGAACACACGTGAAACGTCAAAACGTGTGAAACGACGTAGAAAATACAATCAGGAGAACTCTACAGTGACCGGTATGAAGAAGTGAAATTTTGACCATAATGAGAATTGAATCCAAAAAATATCAAAGACAAAAGTTGTATTTCTCTTTGTCAGCTTTCCAACACATCTTGAATCACTTCATTCCGAGGTGGAACAAGAGAATTAAAGCCAAAATACAGAAGATAGTATAAACTGTCTCGGAGAATCCGAGTCACCTCAAAGTGACTCAGAAATTCCGAGTCATTTTGAAGTGACTCGCATCCAGGTCATCTCCCGATGTATTTTCTGATAAGATTGGTTTCTAGAACTCCTTAGGGTTATACATAAACATGTGGGGTTATCCTTAAACGTGTGGAAGCTGTTACACAACCGAAAACCCACCTAAACAGATAATAACAGTTGTTCTTCGATCCTATCCACAAACACGACATTTAAAATCTATAAACACACCCCTAGCACCCTCATAAACGGAGATCTGAAGGGAGCCACGAATTTTGGAGGATCTAGGGTGAGGTTCTAATGAATTTGAGAGAGGCTAGCAAGATCTTGGTGAATTCTTGTGCATTAAGAGTAGATTTTGAGAGATCTGAAGCCCGTTCCATCATTCCTTGAGATCAGACTTTATTTTGATCTCGAGAAGAGTAGTAATCTTACTTTTTTGAGATTATTTACTTTTGAGATTATTTCCATTTGTGAAGCAAGAGCATTAATCTTTTATTCTGATAAACTGGATTTGATCCACGATGGTCCATGGATAAATCCTAGCACAAGCAAAGATCCCACGCAAGCAGCGGGTAATAAACATTCTCTGCATGTGTTTGAAGGGAGTTGTAATCTTTTTATTTTTATTGTGTAAGAAAATTTTATAAAAAGACTAATTTTACTTTTTGAACTTATTGTAACGACTAAAGTTGTAATGAGTTCCGGAATAAATAAATAAACTTTTGATGTAAACATACTCCAAGACGAACAATGGACGAGGTCCTCATCCAAGAAGAAGCACAATGGTAAGGGAAAGTCTTGTTGCACCACCTCAATAATTCTAGAGTAAAATAACGAAGAAATCCTAACTTTGCCGCTTTTTGAAGACGAGCATGAAGCCTTTGTAACCAGTGGAGAACCGGTCTTTGCCACCAGAAGCGGGAATGAGTACCGACACAAGTATCACAAATCTTCTGATCCAAATGCTAAAATATTGGTTGAGCTAGGTGTGGTTACAACTCCCCTGCACCCACTGAGAAACCATAGCAGCAGTCAGCTACCAAACAAAAGGAGAAGGAACCCCACCACCAAAAGATCAAAACCCGAAGAAGTTTCATTTCAAACGTCCGATATGAAGAGATTAACCGGGAAGCTTGAATGCTCCATACCACTTTGATGTTATGACCCAATTGGCTAACATCCTAGTGAGAATAACTCTATATGAGTTATTGCGGCTTTCTAAAGACACCAAGGAGGCTTTGCAAGAAATTTTGGCCGATTCTGACGTGTTTCTCACTGAGATTAAGCCAGCTCCCGAAGAGTCAGAGCCGTCAATTCAACATTGCAACCTCGTGGCCGAATAGTTCTCTTGCATCACCTTCACCAAAGAGGACATGCAAACAAGGAATTCAAAACATGACAGGTCTTTGTATTTTACCGGATACATCGACTCCAGCGTTGTCAACTGGATCTAAGTTGATCAGGGTTCCAATGTCAGCATCATGCCATTCCAATTAATGTACAATCTCGGAGTCCCCGCTAGTAAGCTAGCACCCATGGATACTGTTATCTATGGATTCAATACCAGTGGGTCTAGGCCATTGGGTAAAATTCGAGTGAAGTGCTAACTGGGAAATTTGAGGTCTGAAGTCACGTGCTATATGATCGACGCAGAGACCTCCTATAATTTACTATTAGGTCGACCCTGGATTCATGGTAATATTATAGTTCCTTCCACTCTCTATCAGTATTTAAAATATGTGGACACGAATAATAAGGTCAAGACGGTGGTTGCGGATAAGCAACCATTCAAGGGATTGGTAAACTACTTTACTGACTCCCTTCTGTACGGTGCTAAATCTGATACTAAATTATCAGCCCAAAGTACGGATAGTAGAGAAGAAGCTGATATTGAGGTTGGGCTTGATTACAATGGAGGTTTTTTACTAAATGATATTGTACCTTTTGTAATAAATCTTGACGATGGTGAATCGTCAGATGGAAGCTGTAATTGGCAACTTGCCGAAGAAGTAATAAATGATAATTTAGAGTATTCACCTTATCTTGATAATGTAATGCAAGGCTATATGATAAATATGCCACTTTGGTCGTCTTTATGATGATGAAGCGTATCCAAACTCATTTAGAACAACCCTCGTCATTCCTACTAAGGCAGGGAGTGAAAAGGAGTTAATTTTCAGCAAATGGGAGATATCTCTACTATCAGATCCCTTCTCAAAGGGAGATAGTGACGATAAGAGACCTGGTCCTCACTTATTCAGATACAGTCAACACGTGTGTAACTTCTTGAAGAAATAGGGATACAACTTCACACTCGAAGAAGGTCTTTGTTTTGGTCGAGGTCTATGAGCTCCACCTCGTTCGGCCTATATATCGAAAGAAAAACCCGATAATTATTATGGCTATATAAGGGGTCTAGGCTATGTCTCTTCATCTGATGATGAGTACTACTGGCAAGTCACCAACTAATTGGCCAATCCGAATGAAGGTGGATACTCGTCGGATTCTTCAGGTTAGAACTCCGATGTCAGCCTTGGAGAAACGTTCAAAGGCCTGATGTTGAATATGGCCACGGTCGATCCTGACACAATGGAGGAGGACGATCAATTGCTAAATTAGGAAGATCCCTGAATCCTCACCTCAATGTCCAATATAGTGATAGATTCAAACAAAGAGAACCTCCCACCGAAGACAAAGTGGTCTAGGTAAACATGGGCGACGAAGCGAATCCAAAACCCATATTCATCAGTGATAGCCTCCTGCCAGAAGAGAAGGAAGAGTTGATTGCCCTATATTGATGTTTTTGCCTTGAATAATGTAGATATACCAGGACTTGATCCAAACATGGTGATGCATCACCTTAGCATCAAACCAGATGTCAAACCTATCAAGCAACAGCAAAGAGGGTTTTGTTTACAAACTATGGAAGCGATCGAGTATGAAGTTAAAAAGCTGATCGACTCAGGAACATCTCCAGAAGACCGTCGAGTGCTATGTTGATGACTTGGTCATTAAAAGCCACATCAAAGATGACCATATTCAAGACTTGAGGATGATGTTCGATCTCATGCGGAGTCACCAATTAAAGATGAACCCAACCAAGTTCTTCCTGGGAATGTCCAGCGGTAAATTCCTTGGATTCGTCATCACCATGAAGGGTGTCCATATTGATCCTAATAAAGTGAAGGCGATACACGAATTGCAACCCCTGAGGAATCTCAAAGAACTCAAAGGATTGCAAGGACGATTGGCTTATATCCGTCGGATCATCTCGAACCTCTCTGGAAAGTACCAACTATTCTCCAAACTCATTAAGAAGGGTGTGTCATTTATTTTGGATGATGCTTGTCAGAAGATATTCAAGGATATCAATGTATATATCTTAAATCCTCCTATTCTCGTTGCACTGAAGTCAGAGAAACTGTTCTTGATTTATGTCAAGGTAACGAGCCACTCGTTATGTGCTTTACTCACATAAGATAATGACAACGGTCATGAGCAGACAATATATTATCTGAGTCGGACTCTGGTAGGCACAAAATCTCGATATCTGATGATTGAGAAGGAGTGTTTCGCCCTAGTATTCGCAATTCAGAAAATACGACACTACCTGGTTGGACGGACAATCTTTATCATTTCCAATGTTAACCTAGTCTGGGTATTCATGATACAACCAGCTTCCATGAATTGGTGGTTAGTGAGATGGTCCTTACTCTTGTTCCAATACGACCTGTACTTCAAGCAACAGAAGTCGGTGAAAGGGTAAGCAATTTGTGATGTTCTAGCGGATAACCCTATGAGGGATACAACCGAATTATATGAAGAATTGTCAGATGAAACCCACTAAGTCAACACTACCTCACACCAGTAGGTGTGGCAATTATACTTCGATGGTGCTTCCTAAGCAACCAATGTGGCGAGCGTTCCCGGATGTTTGAAAATATCCTCAGGAGTCGGAGTCGTCCTAATTTCCCCAAACAAACATGTGATGCCTTGAGCCTATTCATTAGTCGAGCCGTGCTTTAACAACGTAGTCGAATACAACACTTTCTCATTGGACTCAGTTTCGCCAAGAACTGGGGGTCGAGTATCTCGAAGCTTTTGGTGATTATCAACTGATAGTCAACCAAGTTCGAGGAGAGTACGAAATCAGAAATCAAGACCTGATCCCGTACCACTAGGTGGTCATCGAGATGGCAGACTCATTTGAAGAATTCTTCATCGAGTACATCCCGCATCTCCAGAACACATACGTCAATGCACTTGTGGAATTAACAGTATCTCTGGCACAACCTCCCAAAATAGAGCAATTAATTACTATGAGAACTCACTAACTCTTTGTACCAGACTACACCTTGGACATCAAAGAGGCACACTCGATCAGAACCGAACTCGAGCCTCGAGATTGGCGTTTCCCCATTATTGACTATGTCTTACACGGTAACTTATCAAAAGACATAAAAGAAAGAGATTCGGTCCGATGAAGAGCACCAATATTCTATTATAACTTGGTGACCCAGACACTGTATTATCCCACACATGATGATTTACTACTCTGATGCCTTTTGACCAAAGAGGCAAAGGAGGCTCTCAAAGAAGTACATGATGGAACCTGTGGTGTGTGTTAGACCCTAGAGGGGGGGATGATTAGGGTCTTATGCTAATCTAATCCGATTAAAATGCCAATTAAAATTACTTAACAAGTTATCCTAGCAAGTATAAAATACAACAAGATATGTAAGCTAGGATAAGCAATATGAACAACAAGATATATCCTATATGATGAAATATATATATGTGCAAGGATATATAAACTAGCACAAGATAATATATCCTAACAAAGAGATATACAATAAGATATGTGCAAGGATATGCAAACTAACACAAGGGTAAACAATCTAAATAAGATAGTGGATGATATAGAAATGAGCAATGCACAATGGCGATATAAGATATGAACATAAATATGAATGAACGCCAAAGCACACACAAACAAGCAATATGATCACGGAGTTCGGACCTTCCATCCTACGTCTCCTCTCCCCACTCCCGGGGAGAAATCCACTATCAGAACCGGGTTTTCTACGCTCACCCGAACAACGTTTACACCTCACAGTATCGGTTTTCAACGCTCACCGATCAACGTCACTCCTCACACTCGGTTTTCTAGTTCACCGAAAACTTCACAACACACTCGGTTTTCTAGCTCACCGAAAACCTTACAACACTCACAATGTAACAAATATAAATTTGTTCTCTACAATAGATGAGAACACAATTAAGCACAACTCAAAGTTACAAACTCTCACCACCCAACTATACTATGTATGTAAATACTAAAAGCTCAATGTGGGTGTGTGTAACGATGAGTAAATAAAATCAATTCAACTAAACTCAAATATAAAATCTAGCTTAAGAGCAATGATAATCAAACAAGTATATAAATGTAAAGCTAGAGTTTGAGTTTAGAAAAACTTTTCTAAAACACAAAGAAGATGATGAAGAAGATTGAGAAAGAATCCCTCAATCTGCAGTGAAGCTTCCTCCTTTGTAAACAAAACCCAAACTTAAAACAACCAGTAAAACCACACTTAAACTCTTTTTAAAACCCTTGTTAAAAACTTCTTTTTATTAGTTAAAGAAGAGATCAGCAATGGGGTATTTATACCCACTCAAGATCTCAACAAAAACCCAAGTAAAAAGACAGAAACAGCCCCAGCAAATCAGCTCAGAAAAGAGCCGTTGAGAAAGCAACGGTCATCTGGTCGGTCGACCGGAAATCTCGTCGGTCGACCGATGGAGCTTTCGGTCGATCGGACTGGTCGACCGACAGACTCTCTGTCGTATACTGATGAAAAAACAAAACGAGCGGTCGATCGGTTCGGTCGACCGAATACTGGCACAACAGAAAACAAGTTTTGAAAACTGATTTTTTGACTTTTGGAAATTTGTTAAAAATAACAAATGAAGTCCAAAAATTATGAAACTTTGGGAAATGTATATAAACATGAAAACGAACATATTACAAAAAGAATTTTCCAAATTACATTTCCCATTTGAGAAAAATCATCATTTTGCAAAATAGTTCAAAACACGAAAATGTAAGATACTTGAATTTTGATGTTTTGACATAGACCAACTTTTGAAACTTTGTGAAATGTTTTTATAGACTTAGTAAAACATGTATAAACTGATATTGAAGTCTATAAACTAATAAGACAGTATTTTCACAAAATTGCATATTCTATGCAATGTTTTCAAAAAACACAATAGAGTATGAAACATATGATTATGTATATGAATGTAAATTTGTTTCATATCTATATAGCTAAACCAAAACACAATAATAAATATGAAATGTGTAATCTCATATTTATGAACATGAAAACTCAAAACTATATACCTATATATATACATGGAAACCAAACATATATGTATATATGAAACTATATATATACATGAAAACCAATATAATGTGTGTGTATAATATTGAGCTTAAAGTACTAACACACATAATATAAAATCTAAACTACATTACCCAAGCAATCTTGATCTTCGTTGTAGCTCAACTTGGTACACATGCGGATGAAGCTTGAACTTGATCTTTAACTTAAATTGTATGTTTCTTCACTCCACAATTCTGCCAACCTCCATTTGATATCGTCGTTAAGGTGCTATTCCATCCATCCTCTAACATGTTGTTTGCCTAGAATAAATACAAAAACACAAACACTAGACAAATAATATTAGAAGTAAATTGTTTGTTAAACATCATCAAAACAAGAAGGCCAACAGTGTGCACTAGCCTGGTCCTAAACTCTATGATCGTAGAATGATGAGATATTATTGACCAACCATGGTCAAGGGTGTAGTTGAGTATGCCCGACGGTGCCACGTATGTCAAGTACATGCAAATTATATGCACCAACCCCCAGAGTATTTGCACCCTTCGACCATATTATGGCCATTCGAGACATGAGGAATGGACATTGTTAGTCCTATTTTTCCATCATCAGCCAAAGGTGACTATTTAATTTTGGCAATCACCGACTACTTCTCAAAGTTGGCCGAAATAGTTTCACTCAAAGAAGTGAAGACAAGTGACGTTGTCAAGTCCATTAAACACCACATTATCTGCTGATACGGTGTTCCAGGATGTGATATCCAGGCCGAATATTCACCAACCACCGGAAGTAACCCACATCAAGAGAAGTCTAACTTGTTCCCGACCTCTCTTCATCAATCAATAGTTTGTTATAATGACCGGAGAAATTAGGGAAGCACTTGAAGAATTCCCAGCATTTGTGGATGTGAAGCTCTTGCCTTGCCTCAAGGAAACTTTTTGCTACCCACCTGCTCTCTTCTAACAACTGTAGGAGGGGAACTGAAGGGTCTGCGATGCTCGATACTGACATTAAGTCAGGACGATGGAGAACAAGCCACGTCATCAAATAGGTATATGGAAGCTCGACCTTGGCAAGAGGAATCTCAGTTAACGGCTTGCGTCCTACCTGTGTAAAGCTAGTAACAAGGTACCGAAGCCCGCAGTGTATACTGTCGACCATCATCTGAAGCAAGGAAAGATCATTTTCATAGGCTAACTGAATGGTCGGAAAAAGAACCTCTATCGGCAATGCGTCGGATAACTGATACAGTACAACATACTTCTTTAGCCAAATGGTGAGATATCCCGGCAAAAGAGTCATGGGTCGAATCCGCTTCTGTGCATGCCACAAGAATGTACGGAACTTGGTCCCCGCTGGAAACTTGCCCACAGTAGCAAAAATAATATGTGATTGAGCGCCTATCTTCTCAATCAGGTGATTAATCTCTATGGGAGTTAGAGGAGCCAACTCACAAACTGCTTCATCAATACTACTCTCTAGGTGCTTGAACAAGTAGTCGGTGAATTATTTTAGACTTATTTGCATGGATTTCTTTCTTGGCAGGAGGACTATGCCGGCTAAAGCCATCTGATAATGACACGTAAGATCCCAAAACATATCGTAAACATCGGGAGAGGCTTTCTTCAATTGCCCAATTGCCGGCCGAGAGGAAAGTACTCCTGATATGGATGATCATCCATGGGAAGACCAGAAACCTTCTGTATCTTATGAAGAGTGTAGGATTTGATCTAATACACACTAAAACACTAGAGGGGGGTGAATAGTATTCTTTTAAATTTTTTTCAAAATAGATTATAAATTGCAAGAAAGATAGCAACAATCATAGAAAATCATAACCACAAACACAAGTTTTTATACTAGTTCCACCTCCCCGGTGTACATCTAGTCTCCAAGCAAATCCCGCTTGAGAGTTTCACTATGATTTTAAAAAACTATTACAATATCAAAAGCAAACCTGACTAATTTGTAAGATCATACAAATTACACACAATCTCTACACCAAGAGATCACCTCTCACACCCGAGAGAACTTTTCTTGAAGTAAGAATACAATTTCTATAAGCCTTGAATATGTAGTGAAGTGCAGCAGTAGCTTAGGAACCTTTTTAATCTATGAACAATGCCTAATCACATTGAATATATGATGAAGATCAATGGCTATTTCAGAAATCACTTTTTCTCAACACTTAGGCGAAAATCAGAATTTTAGAACTCTTGAGAATGCACAAAATGTTAAAGCTTATGGATAGGAATGATGATCGGTAATTACTAAACTTAATACCTATTTCTAGCCCTTAAAAAGACAAGTTTTAAACCTAATAAACAGATTAAAGTGGCTATAAACAATCAGTAATTTAAACTTCAAACAGTTAGAAAAACTATCTCTGTAGTCGACTATAACCCTTAGTAGTCGACTACTCCAAGTTCAAACAAACCCTGTGAAGTCAGGATATTTCTTAGTAGTCGACTATTTTGGTCATTAGTCGACTACTCTGTAAAGATAAAAAGTCTAAAATTCAGATTCAATGCTGAGTAGTCAACTATTAAGCCTAGTAGTCGACTACCCTATAATTTTAGAGAAAGCTAGAATTTTGTCTAAGTCTTTAATAATCAACTACTATCACTATTAGTTGACTACACTGTAATTTGATAGAAACTTATATTTGTTTGTGTCAAAAGTTGGTTTATTCATTGTGTAATCCATTACAATTGTTTATCAATTACAGATTCAAGAGAGTGTATCTCTTTATAAGATCTCTCGTTACAACGAAAATAAAACGAAAATTAGAACTCTCTTCAAACACAAGCAGAGGATGTTTATCACCCGCTACTTGCGTGGGATCTTTGCCTGTGCCGAAAGCGTGTTAGTGCATAGACCACCATAGATTAGATCTGGTTGACAGAATTAAAATTCAATGCTCTTGCTTCATAAAGAAAACAATCACAGAAGTGATAATCTTGACCAAGCGAGATTACGACTCTTCTCGAGATCAAAATCAAGTTTAATCCGGAGGAAGGGGGATAGGCTTCAGATCTCTCAAACTCTCCTTCTTTATGCTGATGAACTTCATCAAGATCTGCTAGTCACTCTGAAATTCATGCTCCACTCTTCAATTTGACAGCACCTCGCCTCCGATTTTTAGCCCCTACGTATAGGGCCCTTGGCTTGTATTTATAGGCTTTGGTTGGAATGTTTTTGGATAAGTATTAATGATTTGATGTTATCCTTAGTTAATAACCACTTAACCACATTTAGGAATGATATTCAAGTAGTTAGGAGGCTGTAGAACAAAAAAATCCCGTAAAAACCGTCAAAAACCATCAAAAATGTGTTTTTGACGTTTCTGGGCGCGAGCCACCCCATGGTGGCTCAGCACTGTGCGAGCCACCAAATGGTGGCTCGGCCTTGGCCGAGTCGTTTTTAACGTGACTCCGGCCTTGGCCGAGTCATTTTTAACGTGACTCGGCCACCAGAGGCTTTTTCGGTTTGTTCATATTCTGTCGTTATGCATATTTTGTCGTTTCGCTAACTTATAAGCTTCACCGATCTGCTTCATACATTTCTTTAACTTGGAGGTGACTGAAGAGTGCGCAAGTCACTTGGAGCTGGCTGGTGAGTATATGGGCCACTTGGAGGTGGCTAATGAGCGCGCGGGCTACTTGGAGGTGGCTGGTGAGCGCATGGGCCACTTGGAGGTGACCGGTGAGCATGCGATCCACTTGGAGGTGGCTGATAAGCACGCGGGCCACTTGGAGGTGGCTGATGAGTGCACGAGCAACTTGGAGGTGGCCAGTGAGTGTGTGAACCACTTGGAGCTAGCCGGTGAGCGCAAAAGCCTCTTGGAGGTGGCTGATGAGCATGCGGGCCACTTAGAGGTGGCTAGTAAGCGCGCGGGCCACTTGGAGCTGGTTACTGAGCACACAGGCCACTTGGAGGTGGATAGTGAACGCGTGGGCCACTTTGCGGTGGCCGATGAGCGCGTGGGCCACTTGGAGGTGGCCGTTGAATGCATAAGCCACTTGGAGGTGACTGGTGAACACGTGTGGGCCACTTGGAGGTGGCCGGTGAGCGCGTGCTCCCTTGCTTTACCATTCTGGTGGTTTGTTGTTACATCATTAATGGTTCGCCGATTCGTTTCATGTGCTTGTCGGCGTCAGATAATCCTCCTTAACTCGGATAATGACGTTCATCATCTTCTCTCCGTCTCAAACTGTATGCAGAAACCTATAGATAATTTTTAATACTTACATATACCCCCTCTAGAGTATTTTAGTCTCGTTTCTTTTATAGAAGAGCCTAAAATTCTTTGGATATGATAGGCCCAACCTTCAGTCGGTGTAAAAAGACCTCTAATTAGCTTCAGTTCTTGACTTCTTCAATTCTCAGTCTATTCAATATTTTGTCGAATAGCTAAAATTCTTCTGACTCTGCATTTATCATCTGACCATTATCGAAGTCACGAATTGAATCTAGTGGTTGATCTCTGATTTTAGCTCATGTCGTTGAGTCGATGCTAAACTGACTATCTTCTTCAGGGCTTTGTATATCTGAATTATGGTTGAAATCTTTAGGATTATCCTTTGTTTCAGAGTTGATCTGAGCCTTTGTTTTGGCGAGAATTAATGACGTGTTGACTACACGTTGACTAGCATTGACTTTGATTATAACATGTTGACCGACGTTGACTTTCATTTGCAACATGTTCAAAGTCCTTTGTGGAAACTTCGACTGAAATTGATGTTCTCCCGGGTGTTCAAGTCATGAGACAAACTAATGAAGCTGGTGCGTCAGTAACTATCATACTTATAGGATTTTTGGCAAACCATCAGCCATAAATGGGTTTGACGAGCCTTTACCGACTAACATTTAAGTCTGGCTAGCATGCAGATTGTTGAAGTCTGTTCCGCAGGTGACGTTATGCTAAAATAATGAACTCTCTTAGATTTGATGCTATGATATTAAATACATAGACTTTATCATTTGTCACGAGAATAGACTACCCGACAACGCGTGTTAGACACATACTTTAGGATTTTTGGCAAACCCTCAGCCACCAACGGATTTTATATGCCTTTACCGATTACCGTTTGAATTGGGTTTACATATGAATTATCTAAATCCATTTCACATGTGATGTTGTGCTACGAAAATGAACTCTTTTAGACTTGGTGCTATGATATTGAATACATAGGCTTTATCCTTTTTACGGGGAAAGACTAACCGGCAACGCGCGTTAGGCGTAGACTTATCTCTATTCAGGGATTGAGATAACATCCCCAGACGTGAATTGATAAGCTTTTTGACTTCCGATTTAATTACTTTCATGATCTCTAGACGGAACCGATGTTGTTGTTGTTTAACGGGTTTCACATCTAGATCAATATTGAGATGATACATGGCTACTTTTGGGTCAAGACCAAACATGTCTTCACAGTTCCAGGCGAAGACACCTATATATTTTCGGATAAGAGATATAAGGTCCTCTTCCTCGGATGTGATAAACTTTCACTTATAAATATGGGCTTGGGATCGGTTTCATCTCCTATGTTTATCTGGATCACCTTATCTTCCGTAGGTGGCTCGCGATGCTCGAAATGCATATCCCATAAAATGTTAAGGCGCTTGATCCAAGGATCACCTATCAATTTAATCAAATCTTTGTCATATTATTCATTATCGTCTGGTTGACTAGATGATGTCATGTTCATAGACAAGCCCTTGAAGATTGCATCAATGCTAACGTCTGAGTCCTATGATGATGTTCTGGAGGAGTGGTCTTAACATAGACATTTATTTTTTGAAGAGGGGGGTGTTGAAACGTAGCCCAATCCTCTCCCAGTTTTATGATAATAATAAGGGGATTTTCCTTCTGGAGTAAAAGACCGAATTGGTGCTCATCTTCTTTTCCCAAAGTTTAAACCTTTTAGGTTATTAAAGTCATAATCCATCTTCTTCATTATACAGAGGGATTTGGACCCATAATAATGGAATTGTGGGATTTCGAGGTCTTTCTCTAAACTCCCCTGATCAGGTGCCCCAGGGTTAGCTTTCCCAAAATAGATTGGCCTTTGGCCTCTCTTCTTGGTTAGGACTATGAAGAAAGCTCTCTGGGCATCTTCCATCTCTTCAAATATAGTGAAAGATGATTTGGGTGGTAGGCTAAGTGATTCTTCGATATACAATACATGTCATGGATTTGTTCATGCGCCTGCATTAGGGGATACATCAAACAAGTAAGCCAAGTTGAAATTTTAATAATGTACCACTCGCCCTCACTAGATACATCATTGTTGTTGAGCTCATTTTGGCTCATTACATTCAAATCTAATTCCTACAGACATTCTTCCTCAGGTTCAGGCTCGGGTTCGTCGTCTGCTTCGTTGCCGCTATCGGAATCTTCTTTTGGCTGCTCTAGTTCTTAGGCGTCAAGGTAGAAAATTAAACTAGTGTAGTAGTTTTCCACATCCTTGAATGGTTGTCCCTAGGTGTCACGCCCCGCTTCCCAAAATACTGGGGAACCGGAACGTGAACAAGCCCGCGACATATTAGATTGATAAGAAATATACTCTACCATTTTTTTCTTCTCAATCCAATACGCTAAG
>BQKN01000236.1:227544-260597 GCA_022839385.1 Asparagus kiusianus
ACAATTACGTACATAGTAAAACGTACTAGTTATACTAATACGATAGATAATATATAACAATAGAAATAATACAACTAATTATACAAATAATACGTAATTAATAATACAAAGTATTATACGAAATAATACGTAATAATATTAATAGTACAACATATTATTTAAAATAATACGTAACAATACCGATAACACAACAATTTAATTCTAGAAATTTTTACCGCACAAAATAAATTTATAAATATCAAAATCCTTTAAATAAATATATAATCAGATTTTTAAATCATAGAAAATTATAGAAAATCGAGAAAAATACAAATACTCTTTTAAAAATCATAATTAAATATTTTAAAATACCAGAAAATTATTTTAACTAGTATCAAAATTCATGGTCCTTACACTAGGCTATCAGGGTTCTGACTTATCTCTTATCATTGACATACTTCATCACTTGATGGAGGGTAGACAGGATAATACAATTTACATGAATCCAAGGCCGTCCTAACAATAGATCATAGGACTTGTCCGCATCTATGATGTAGCAGGTCACTTCCAATTTGAGGTCCCTGATTTGGTATTTAAGTTTGATCTTGTCCATGGGTCATGTACTATTAGTGTTGAAGCCGAAGATAGTGGTCTGTGTTGAGTTTAGCAAGTGCAGAGGAATCCCCAAGAACTTCATAACTCTGTATGGCATAATAATGAGGGCGGATCCCGGGTCGACTTGGACATTGTTAATCTCTGAAGACTCGATATACCCTATGTAGTATAACGGTCGGTCATGTTTGTATTTGATTTACATATCTTCCTGGGTGAACGATATGCAAGGTAGACTCCTTATAGCTTGTAAGCATTGTGTGCAAGAAGATCTTTCAGTAGCTTCTGGGATGACAGGCACTTAACCAATAAAGCTCTATGTATCTGTTAAAGCTTCAATCAGAACCCTTCTCGTGGACTTTGATAGCCTCCAAAGCTCATAAAGAGTGATCCTGGCAGGGATATTAGCCAGCTGCGCCATGATGTTGAAGCAAAAGGGAGCGCTTGACCCTCCTACCTCTGGTTGGAGGAAGTTCTTGTTATAACAAACTTCTTTCAGCTTCTCTTTATCGGTTGGCTTTTTGGGGAGGGAACCCCCAGCCTCCTCAGCCGGCTTTTCTGCTTCTTTGGTAGTTTGATCAAACCTCTTCAGGTATGTCTTCCCTGACTTGGTGCCTGCTCTCGTGTTTACTCCTTGCTCGACAGCCAGGGAAATTTTCTCTTCCTTCGATTCAGAGAGAGGGGCCAGATGTGCATCATCCTCATTCAAGGATGGGTTAATCATATTAGAAGCTTTTAGCCTTGTTTCTCTTCTTTTTCCCTGATACCCCGGTCCATTGCCAGTCATCAAGCAAATTAGGATGGATCCACATTATCTCTCCTTTTAGAATAGTAAGGGGTACCAATCCTTTGTCCTTTTGTCTATGCGGGTCAATGTTTCTCCTGTGTAACTCTCCTTTAGGGATAGGAACACCACCATCCAGAGCTATAACAGGTGGGAAATCTCCGAATTGGACCGATATCATTTTAGTAGACACGGTTTTCTGTTCTAGCCTCAATTTAAGCACTTCGGCATCAATCAAAACTTGTAAGATATCCTTGAAGATATAACACATCTCTTCGTTGGATTTCCCAACATTCTATTGTACAGGCAATAGTTAGGGTCTTCCACCTTTCCTGCTTCTTCAGGTTTCTTAACTTCACAAAGCTTTAACTTGTTATTTTTCTAAAGTAGCTTGAAAAGGGTTATCACATGATTCTCTTTGAAGGAATGCCACTTGGGTGTTCTCGGCTGTCCAGATGCCATACTCTGCTTAGCAGGTGGCGGTCGAGTGTTAGCTTCAGTAGATAGAATATCTTTCCCTTTTGATCGGGGAGCATTATTTTGGCCATGTTGCGCCAGTTGTCTTTGCTTTCCTTCCTCTTCAACTTTAACCCAGGCAACGATTTCCTCATCTTGTTCGCCTTGAGAGACTAGTTTCTTCTACAAGCAGTATTCTGTGACACCCATCTGAGCTAAGAGACTGGTCTGTAAGTTGTGTCGACAGGTTTCCACCAGAGTTGCTTGTGTCATACCTGTTGGGCAACAGAGAGCCATGCTTCAAAATCTTTCAAAGAAGACTTTCATGGGTTCTCCTCTCCTTTTCTTGGTGGAAAGAAGAGAAGAGACCAAAACTTCGGAGTCATCTTCAAAGAATCTGGTCAGAAATAATCTCTCTAGGTCTGCCCACGTACGGATAGATCTCGCAGGCAGTTTCATGAACCATCCAAAGACAATCTCGTTGAGGGTGCCAATGAACAAATGAGTCAACACCATGTCATTTGCTATCACATTCCCAGCCTGTGACTTGAAATAATAGATATAACGATTGGGGGATCCCGTGTCATCAAAAACCTATAGGGTTGGGACCTTGAACTTTGGAGGATACGGGGCAGCATCCTATTCGCCAGGATAGGGCCTAACACCCCTCTCCTCTTAGAGTTCGCTTCTATTTGTAATGGCATTGAGGCAGGCTTCCAACTCCTCCATCTTAGTAGATTGAGGGTTTTGTTCATTTTTAGTCTCCTCCTTTTCCTTAGAGGAAGATCATGTGTTGTGGGTTTCTTGGTCAGAAGCAATATTATCAATCACCTTTTTCTTTCCCTTTGATGAAGATGATCTTTCCTTTTGGAAAGTCTTATGCTTGCATGGGGAGTTTTCTCTTTGGGATTTAGTTTTGTCTGCAACAAGCTGGGCCATCATTTTTCAAAGTTCATTGTTGGTCTCTTGTTGTGATCTGAGCATGGCTTGCTACTCATCAAGTCTCTTTATTAGATCTTCGGGGCCTCCAGCCAAATAAGCGGAACTCTCATGTTCTGCGGAGGAGCTAGAGGATTAAGATTCAGTGATAGCTAAAAATTTATCGTCAGACTTTATCCCTCTATCTAGTTTTTATTAGTTAACATGGAGTATGACTCCTTTTCGCATCTGAATACGTCGAAAAATTCCATCTGATTCGTTCAAAGCCTCTTTCAAGCCATGGGGTTGATCCTCCTCTGACTCATTGGAGCTAGGGATTGGTGACCTCTTTATTCTTATCACTTAGAAGTGGCTCCAAGGTACTCATCCTCCGAAGCCTTATTCCTGGGGAGCATCATTGCTTGTATGGCCTTGACGAGGCGATGTTTGTTAATCGGTCGAACACTGATGGCTTGGTTGCATGTGAGAAGTACTGGCATCCTGAGAGGACCCTAAAATCAATCATTCACATTGATATGAATGTGTGACTGGTTGAACTGATCTTTCTCTCGATAGCAACTCTCTTAAATCCATTACATAGCTCTGAGAAGAGTTACTCATTGACGAGGAGACTTGGATTGGCACCCCCCCCCCTCGTCTATAGATAGATGAGGTAGGCTCTTGAAAATCATGGATCTTGAATCTGTGTCTATCTCCTTGAACGCGACGGCTCACATTGGGTTTAACATTAGAAATGTGAGGGTCACGTTTTAACATAGAGACATAGTGGTCGCGTGGAGGAGAGGAAACGCAAAGGCCGCATTTTGGTCGAGCTTCGTGGAGCTGATGCTCATGCTCAACGCAGAGCTGGACTCTATGCTCAGGCTTGGCAATGCGAGGGCGACACTCTACGTAGTTGTGAGATCTGTGCTCCGACTGCGTAATGCAAAACCTGAGGTCTGCGTTTTGACTGTAATACACGCAACTAAGAGCTTCGTTTGGTTATGCTTTGGTAAAGCTTGTGTTTGGGCACACAAATGAGGAGCTCGTGCTCTGAGGTAGAAACGCGAAGTTTAGGGCTGCGTTTGGGCTCTCAAACACGAGGTTCATGTTGATTAGAGAATCGACTTTCTTAGAGTTGTGCTCGTCCATGGGATCTTCTTCTTCGATGAGCGACGTTCTTCTTGGCTTGTCTTAAGGCTTTTATAGCGGCATCTTCCTTCGTAGAGATCAATTTTTCCGCTTCAATGGGCTTTTTACGACCCAATACCCATTGTTTGGGCATCGATGTAAGATCTTCAACTCGATTTGTGAGTTCTATTAGAGCTAGGTCTTCTCCTTCGGAGGAGGGGTTGTCTGAACAGTCCAACCTAAGGGAGAGACTCTCCTATAGTGGATCATCTATGGGTGGAGCTTTAGTCTCTTTAGAGACTTTACGGGCCTTGTGCATAGCCTTGGGGCTAAGAGACTTGGAGGAGAGAAACTCCTCATACTTGACTTGGTCAACCTCTATAGTTAGAGCTTCAATAGTACTCCCAACGAGTTGGGTGTCAGATTGCACCACCACTTCTTCATCGGTGAAAGAGTATGTCCACAACAGAGTCACCATCTTTTGTATGTGTGGGAAATTACGAGAAAATTGAGAATGTATTATTCTCTCTAACTGATTTAGAAAAAGAATGATTACAATCCTCTCAATATAACTTCTCTCTAACTGACTTAGAAAAAGAAACTATAATTCTCTTTATCAGTTTCCCCATTTACAAAAGAGGAAATGATGAAACCTCTCTTTGTTTAAAATTGGGTTCTTTCTTTATGTCGATGGGAGTTTGAATCTTATATTCCGTTGATGATCCAAGCACTTCGCTTCGTGGGATGTCTGTCCTTTGAGAGAACTTGCAAGGCAAGTTTATAACTCTAGCCGAGTTTTGAGAACTCTCTATAAGAGTATCAAGAACTTGCAAGGTAAGTTAAGAGTTAAGTACTCTAGGCGTGTTTTGGAGAACTTGTTGAACAAGTTAGAAACTCTCTGTAAGAGAGTTAAGAACTCTAGCCGAGTTTGAATTCCTAAGAAGAATTGATCTCAAAGAGAAGATGAACCTCCAGGAGTACTAACCGCAATGGGTTTAAAGACCAAGTCAAGAGCTCCAAAAGAAGAAGCGACCACAACCCAGCTCAAGTCTCTATTTTTTTAGAGTCTTGAAAATGTCAAACAAGAAAGTACCGACCATCATCATGTTGGAAGAGATGTCCTATAAATAGGCAAGGGATGGCATGGGTCATCCCTTGATTTGTGAGATGTGACCACTTAGGGGTAAGGAGTAGCATACTCCCTATATAGCTATGGGATATGACCGCTATAGGGGTTATGAGAGCTATGCCTCCTCATCCAAGATGTGGAAAGCGGGTGGGCCCACTCCCACAAGCAAGCAACCCATTTGCATTACTCATATGGGGCTAGCAAAGCTTCGGGCGAGCTGTCTGAATGCTCAGGCGAGCGTGCAAGTGATCTTGGTGAATGGACGAGATTGCAATTTTCACTGACTTCAGTCGAGTGGACTCTCTGCGAGTCAAATTCAATAGGAGGGGTTGGCTAACAATGCCTTTCGTGTCGACATGAAGAAGCATCAAGTCGTCGGGTCGACTAAGTCAAGTAGACTCTCAGCGAGTCAGTTTTGATAGGAGGGGCCGACTAGCAGCGCCTTTGGTGTCGACATAGGGGGGATCTCGTCTCAGACTTCGAGTCAATTATCACCACCTTTCATATCATCATGGAGGTGTCATCTCTTCTGGTACTTTGAGTTGCCTTTTGAGTCGACATGGAGGTGTCGTCTTGTTCTGGGACTTCGAGTCAACATGGAGGTGTTGTCTCATCTGGGACTTCGAATCACCTTTCGAGTCAACATGGGGGTGTCGTCTTGTTCTGGGACTTTGATTCACCTTTCGAGTCGACATGGAGGTGTCGTCTTATCTGGGACTTCGAGTCGCCTTTCGAGTCAACATGGAGGTGTCGTCTCGTTCTGGGACTTCGAGTCGCCTTTCGAGTCAACATGGAGGTATCGTCTCATCCAGGACTTTGAGTCGCTTTTCAAGCCGACATGGAGACGTCGTCTTGTCTGGGACTTCGAGTCTCCTTTCGACCCGACACAGGAGGTGTTGCCTCGTCTAGTCGATTGAGACGTCGACTTTCGAGCCGACATAGAGGTGTCATCTCGTCTCGGACTTTGAGTCACCTTTCAAGTCGACACAGGAGGTGTCACCTCATCCGGTCAATTGAGACATTGATTTTTCATCGATTTGTAGGGGCCGTCAGATTGTAATCCCCATTGTTGATTATGAAGACTTGTTGAATCGAAGCTCTCACTGGTTGTTTTGAAGGTCATGGGATTGTAACCACTCTCAATTTACATGAAAGTCTTCAAGTTGTAGCCTTCTAAAAGTTATCAAATTATAACTTTCGTCATCAGTATTTTGATGGAGATTAGCTATCTACTGTAATTTTTAGACAGCCTACACATGGTAAGTATTTGTAAGACTCACAAAACTTTGAGATACATTCCAGTAGACGTCCTTTCGACTATGTCCTTTTTTAGACCCTTAGTCAAAGGATCAAGCACATTCTCTGAATACCAGATGTCAATCGCAGAGATGACTCCTTGGTAAATAATTTCTCTTAAATAAACATGCTTCAGACGAATGGTCCACTTCTTTCCATTAAACATCAAGTTCGCTGCCACAGCACTCGCCGCCTGATTGTCACAATAGATAGTAATTGTTCTTTGTAATTCTATCAATAGAAGATCTCGGAGAAAACAACTGAGCCACTCAGTTTTATCTCCTGTAGCACAGAGTGTGAAAAACTCAGATTCTATCGATGACTGTGCAATCATAGTCTGCTTCTTAGACTTTTACGAGATGGCCGCTCCACCTATAGTGAAGACAAAACCTCTAGTAGATCTGCACTCATCTGGTTCTGAGCACCAGCTAGCATTGGAATATCCTTCGATTACTGCCAGATATCTGGTGTAGAATAGGCCCAGACTTGTAATTACTTTTAAGTATCTTATCAATCTCTAAACATCGTCCCAATGAAGCTTTCTAGAATTACTTGTAAACCTACTAAGCATTCCTATAGCGAATGCTATGTCTAGCCTTGTGCAGTTCATCGCATACATAAGACTCCCAATGATCTTTGAGTACTTTTGTTGCTCTACTGGTCTTCCAGTGTTTGGTCGTAGCTTTTTATTGTAATTATATGGCATTGACAGTTCTGGCAGATCATAGTAGCCATATTTTCTTAGCAAACTCTCAACATAATGAGATTTGGACAATCTAATACCCTCTTTAGAGTATATAATTTTGATTCCGAGAATCACGTCCGCAGTTGCAATGTCCTTCATACTGAACTATGCTGAAAGAAATTTCTTGGTAGATATTATTATCTCCAAATCACTCCCGATGATGAGTATATCATTCATATAAAGGCAGATAACCACCATCTTTCCTTCAGCGACTTTGATGTATAGGTACTTGTCAGATTCATTGACTTGATACTCATTGTTGTGAACAACCCCATCGAACTTGTGATGCTAGAGTTTCGATGCCTGCTTAAGTTCATATAGAGACTTAAAAAGTTTACAAACTTTACCAGCTAGAGCATCAAGTCCTTCTGGTTTTTCCATGTAGATCTCTTCTGTGAGATCTCCATTGATAAAAGCAGTTTTCACATCCATCTGATGTATGACAAACCTTTTTATTGTCTTCTATGTGACATGCGATAAGCACTCTGATGGTAGTAATCCTGCAAACTGGTGCATAGATATCAAAGAAATCTATTCCTTCTCTCTGAGAGAATCCTTTTACCACCAGTCTTACTTTGTACTTCTTAATAGTACCATCAGGACGAAGCTTCTTCTTAAAGATCCACTTGTAACTGATAGGCATTGCACCTTTAGGAACATCCACCAGCTCCCAAGTGTGATTTTGGATCAATGAATCTATCTTATTATCTATAGCTTCTTTTCATAGAAGAACATTTGTTGATTGCATTGCTTTTTGGAAAGTTTGTGGATCTCCTTCGATAATATAGGTGATGAAGTCATCTCCAAAATCTTTCTGTCTCCTGACATGCTTGGAAGGTAAATCGGTAACTCCTTCATCATTGACACTTTTAGTTTCTCACGAAAATAGCTCATCTGGTGCTTCTATCATATCGGCATTCTCTGGTATATCTTTGAGCAAGTATTTTGCATCCCGAGCTTCAATGGTCTCTGGTGCATCTGACGTACTAGCATTCTCTGGTATATCTTGAAAGCACCCTAGAGTGGGGGTGAATAGGGTCAAAGCTAATCTAATTCGATATTAATACCAATAAAAACTTACTAATAAAAATATCCTAGCAAGATAGGTATTCAATTGAGACAAAGAAAGGATATATAAACAAGGGGATAAATATGAAAAATAAGTGGATAAAAATACGAACTCAAACAAGCAATATGATCACGGAGTTTGGTCCTTCCGACCTACGTCTCTGCTCCCCACTCCCGGGAAGAATCCACTAACACAACGGGTTTTCGACGTTCACCCAAACGTTCACAATTGGTTTTCAACGCTTACCGACGAACGTTTACAACACACACAATGTTAACACACTCTACACCCTCTAAGTGTTGGCCTAGCTCATTTCCTCTTCCTCAAGTGCTTGGATTTAAAACTTCTCACTAGGCTTTAAACCCGACATCACTCCTCTTGAAATCGACCCCGTCTCTCACCAATCACTCCTCTCGGTGTATAAGTGTAATACAATGTGTAATCTCACAATAATGCTCAAATACAAATGATTTGTTCTCTATAATGAGGGAGAATACAATATAAGCTTACTCTCACAATATCATAATTCCACAACCTATATAATGTATGAAATGCTAAAAGCTCAAACAAGGGTGTGTGATAAAATGAGTTCAAATAGAATCTAACTCAAATAATAAACTAGCAATTATATAAATATGAAAATCAAGAATAAAATGCTAGATAAAAGAGTTAGAAGAACTTTTCTATAAACACTAAAGAGGATGAAGAAGATTGAGGATAAATTCCTCAATTGAATAATGCAAGCTTCCTCTTTTGTAAACAAACACCAAACTCAAACTTGAGAAGAAACAAACATTAAAACCCTTAAAACTCTTGTTAAAATCCTCTTAGATCATATCAGAAGTGAAACAATACGGGGTATACACAGGATGAAAAACCAATGCTTAAAACCCAAGAAAATCCAGCAAAAAGACAAAACTATAAAAAGCTGGCAATATAGACGTTGGGGCTTATCAGTCGACTGATGGCTTGTATCAGTCGACTGATGAGCTATCCGTTATAGGCAACTGGCAGCTCATCGGTCGACTGATGAGTATGGTTAGTCGACTGATGACCTCGTCAGTCAACTGGCCAGTCGAGTAGAATTAAAACAGAGACTTTTTAAGATTGCAGGACATTTCTTCAGTCGACTGATAAGTATCATCAGTCAACTGATAATAGTTTTTAGCATGTATTAATTTTTGAAAAAAAATTTAAAGTCCTTTTAAAAATAGCGAATAAATTCTAAAAAAATATAAAACTTTGGAAGAAGTTTATAAACATGATTATGAACATGTTGGAAAGAGAATTTTTCAATTTGCTCTTACTATTTGTGAAATCTCAGAAAAATTCAAAAGCACTAAAAATACTTGTGTTTTAAATATGTTGATTTTGATATTTAGCTCAAATCAAGTTCTGAAAACTTGAGTAATGTTTTTATGGACTTAGTAAAAGATGTTAACAACGTTTATGTAGTCCAAAGCATATTAAAATATATTTTGCATAAAAACATCTATATTTGAGAAAATTCACAAACGAATGTATGTGTAAATTTGAGCTTGTAAAATTTGCACACATTATATAAACCTATACTAAGTATACCAAGAATGAATCTTCTGAAGCTTGAACTTGATTGGTTGACTTGATTTGCCTAGACTTCAATATCAATGTAGCTTATTTTCCTTTGTATACTAAACAATACAAAACAAAATACTAAAATCAATATTAGTTGTAAATTGTTTGTAAAATCATCATCAAAACAAGAAGGCCAACAATCTTCCCCTTTTTGATGATGACAAACAATTTACCAATATGCATATAAAATCCATAAAGCTCAAAATAAATACAAAATAAATACTATATACTCATATTTTTCTGCCCCTTTGGTAACATAAAAAATGGGGATATCATCAAGGATGAGAGAGATCGAAGGCTCCCCCTACCTATAAGCACGATGAGTATAAAACAAATATAGGAAAGAAATCTCACCCATATCAAAGTGCCATATAAAATGTATGCAATGATAACTATGGCAAGCAACAACATATGTCTATATATTTGCCACACAAGAATATGTATGCATGATAGCTAAAGTGAGCAAACACAGGACATAAAAACACATGAAGGAATACATTATAAAACACAATGAGATGATCCATGATCTCAAACATATAAATATCATCACCAAAGTGTTTACAAAGATCCCATGAGTACAAACCCATTAGAAACAACACAAAACCAAGGTATTATGAATTAAAAAAATTTATTTCGATAGCGGAATCATCTCTAGATAATTATAATAATTTTAAAAGAAATTATTTTGGAAAAGAAAATATTTCTGAATTATCTAGACCATGTTTATAGTATATAATTTTTAATCTTGATTAGCTGATATGCTACGATATTATTGCACATGATTAGTTACATTGATTGTTCCTGGTTGTCTTTGAGAACTATTAGTAGTTCATGACTTAGTAGCCTCGTGCGTCATGAACAGACTTAGTGACATGTGTGGGTGTGTTGATTGAGTTTAAGTGGTGAACCCGAGTTCTAATGAGGATTATGGTTGATTTAGAAAATACAAGAGAGTTGGGATGAGGAAGTCTATGTTCGTGTGATCGGATAAGGCTGTTGATGTATCTTCCAGACTAGAACCAGTGAACCGTTTCGCACCGGGGTTAGTTTGTTGGGCCAAGTGAACTGTTTCGCACTTGGTCAGTGAAATCGTTTCGTCACCCGAGTTTTGCTTGAGTTCGAACCCGGCCGAAATCGGATTGCGTGTAGTCCTCTCACCGAACCGTTTCGCAGGTTTGGATGCACGTAGGGGATTTGTGAACAGCCAGTTATCCAGTGATATGAGTGTTGACTCTGTGTGAGATGTGGACCAGTGACCTGTTATAGAACGACTAGTTACATGACCATGTTACTTAAGGTGATTAGGATTCTTGTGTGAGATGTAGGTCAGTTGTGTTCTTTTCATACATAGATTGGGGTTAATATTTAATTATCGACAATTTGAGACATATGGTATATACATGAGGGTTTCCTTGTTTGGATTATTTTGCTCGACGTACTACGTCTCTTGTTGTAGATTTTTAGGTATTAATTCCATCTATTGTATGCCCTGTTACTTGGATGATTAGACTGATCGCTAGCTACATGATCTCGTTACCTGATCGATTTTGGATGCTTTATGTTATTATGATTTAGTAGTGTTTTCATGTTGATTTGGGGTTTTCAGTTGTACGTTCTTTTGTTGTTTCTTTTATCGTATCGATTTCCGCTTTGGTTTTCGTTTGTTCTATTTTCTTTGTGGGGTCGGGTCTTACCGTGTTCCATACACGCTGACGTACACCTGTTTTCTCTGGTGTACGTCAGACTTAGAGGAAGAACAGGTCCAGGTGGGAGATCGCCAGGAGCTAGAGGATTCTCAGCAGGAGTACTTTGCAGATAGAGTTGAAGAATAGACTGAAGTAGATATCTCTTCTTAGTTGATGTTCTTAGTTGTTCTTGTAGTATTTTTCTTTCTATTACCGTTAAACACTGTATTTCGTATTTCTCCAGTATTCATTCGTTCAGATATGTATATGGGCATGTTTGACCCAAACTTGTCTTGGATGATATTCACTTGTGATATGGATTATTTTGTTCTGAGTTTGTCTATTATATTCTTGCTAACTGTGATCGGGGACCTGTGACTTCGCATTGTATTTATTTCTAGACGCTTAGAGTATTAGGTTGAGAAGAAATGTTATTTTTATTTATTCTCCTTAATCTAATACGTCGCGGGCTTGTTCACATTCCGATTCCCGGGGTATTTTGGGAAACGGGGCGTGATAGGTTTTTTTGGTGGCCCATGCAGGTCACGGTCCTGAGTCCTCACTAGTAAGGATATAGTAGACAATTTAGATACATATCATGATTTCATCCGTAAGACTATTCTTGAGCCTTATCCTATTTTCCTGATAGATTTCGTTTCGTCCCTATCTTATCACTCTTTGACTCTGGGTTTCCCACTATTTTTGTTTCGTCGCTTCGCGACTTCACGCTCTCTTCCTATAACTTTTCTTTTCTCGTACCGGTCATTTTTATATGTGTTATTATTTTTACAACTATTTTTTTATTTGACTTGTGTATCGTTTTATTGTATTGAATTCTGTATTAATTATTATATTATTTTTATGTATCAAATGCAGTATCATATTGTATGTTTTCATTTGTTTATAAATCTATTTCATCTTTCATAGTTCATGTTCATGTATTATACATTTTATTTATGTATATTACGCTGATTGTATTTATGTGATTTTTGACTACTACACAATATACTATTATGTCTAAATTGATTTTATATAGTGATAATTATTATTTTTGTATCTTGTTTATATTTATGAATATTACTAATACTTCTAATTTATCGTATTGTTTGTCAAATATATAAGTATGTTCTTCTTATTATGTTTTGTATAATATGTTTATTTTGAATCACGTGTTTACTCTTATGTCTAATTTATCATATAATATTTTATGACTCTTTCCATCAAAATTTATTTTTTGTTAGCATGATTAGTACCATGAGTATTCAGACTTTTTATGCGCTTATTATTATGTATGCATTTTCATTTTAACGCTTATTATACATAATGATTATATTTGTTATACACATCATATATTTCTGAATATTGTTTATCCCTTTTGCTTTTATATCTTTTATTTTTATACTTTGATTTTATTTGTGTTTCTTTGGGTCTAACTATGATTTTGTATTATTTACCTTGTTTTATATAACTGTTTGTATGCTAATAATTACTGTGTATAATTTTATTCTGTTATTGATTATTATTATTATTTGCCTTTGTTTGTTTGTCTATAAGTATTGTTGTATTTCTATCTATGTTTATTTCTTAATGTTATTTCAATTGTGATTATGTATGTTCTGTATATCTTATTATAATCGTTATTGTACTTCTGCCTGATTTGTCCTGCATTCTTGTCTTATATCTTGTGATTTCTAGTGATATTGTGTCATTCTCGTGTTTAGTATATTTCAGTCATTTACATTATGATTGTCTACTATTGCATATTATATTATAAGTGTATTATTAACTTGCTAGCTTGTTTTATTACGTATAAAGTAGTTTCATTTAGTATATTTCATTTCATTCTTTACTTCCAATTGTTTGTAACATCATTGTTTGATTTAATTTATCAATCATTTCATCTTTCTTAGTTTTTTTATGTTTTGTTTACTTATTTTCTATATACAGTTTCTTATTCATTCTAATACTTACTTTATACTTTGTTCTTTGTTCAGGTTTGTCTGCTTCATTTATTTAGTCCTAATATTTATATAAAGTGTGTGTTTTCGATAATTATTATTATGAGATACGTGTATAATTATTTATTTTGTTTTGATATGATATACTACCTATAATTTATTTTCTTATATGTTGTTGTGTCATATCACCTTGTCCTTTCATGATTATTGTCGTGTATTGTTTTGTATACTATATCTTTTTGGTTTATGTTCAATTACCTTCTAATATTCCACTTGCATTGTGTTGCTTGTTTTTACATAATTATATTGTTTGTCGCATTCTAATTTCTATGTATACAATTTGTAAATTAGCAATAATTGTGTAATAAATTATTTATCTGCTAAATTTTGTATACTGTTTTACATGATTATTTAATTGTATAATTGTTTTAATAATTGTGTTTAGCTATTTATACTCAACTGTCTTTGTATCTTTTCTATATTTCAGACTACTTTTCATCATTCCATCAATTAAATAAGTTTTCCTTTATTTGTGTTTATTTTTTTGTATTATTATTCTAATTGCTTTATGATTGTTTTTCCTATTATCTTTGATTTATACTTATATTTATATCATTCTATTTTGTTAGATGATTCTGTTGATGTTGTTTTTCGCTTGTTTACTCGTATTTATTAATTTTATGTCTTACATTGTGTTTTAATATCTTTAGTTTGAACCTATATTGATTGTGTTTTTCATAATTAAATTTCTTTTTATATTTGATTAACCATTGTTATACCCTGCTATTATGTTTCGTTTAAATGGTTATGTATTTTAGATTTTTCGACTTTTCTTATTATGTTGTTTATGTTTTTGTCTGTTTCTATTATATTAGACTTATTTTTGTGTTTGCTTTAGATTTATTGTTCTTACTTGATTCATTCTTACTTAATATGTTTTTGCTTTGTTTATATGAATGTTTGTATATTATTTGTATGATTCACTCTATATGATTATTTTTTATATTGTACCTATCTGTTTTGATTCTATATTATTACTTATCTTATACTTTATACTGATTAGATTGCTTATATATTTACAAGTACTGTATGAGAAGTTCATATCGTTAAATATGTTTGTATCATAGTATTTGTTTGGAATTTGTTGCGAGGCTGAAATGCGATAGCGATATCTTAGATGTCACATCTTGTATCTTATCTTGTGTTGTTCTTGTCTTACATTCCCCTTTGCTTATGGATATGCAATTTATTTTGAATTCTTCTCTATATGCGTTCGGTTGAGCCTCTCTTTCCATATCTCTATCCTTGGGTATAATTCCGAGAACGGAATTTGTTTTAAGGGGGGTAGAATATAATGACCGTGAACCTTCTATACTAGTTAAAATAATTTTTTAGTATTTTAAAATATTTAATTATGATTTTTAAAAGAGTATTTATATTTTTCTAGAATTTCTATAATTTTTTATGATTTAAAGTCTACGTTTTATATTTATTTAAATGATTTAAATATTTATCAATTTATTTAGTGTAGTAAAAGTTTTTGGAATTTATCCGTTGTGTTACCGATACTAGTACGTATCATTTTAATACTACGATGTATTATTATTATTATTTCGTATTATTTTGTATAATATGCAGTATTATTAATTATGTATTATGGGTATAAATCGTTATATTATTTCAATTATTGCGTATCGGCTATCGTATTAGCACAACTGGTACGTTTTATTGTATGAAAAATTATCCCATAATTATTTGATTTTAAATGTAGAAAATTATATTTTTTATTAATTAATCTCGTTTAATTGTACAATTTATGGTATTATTTCTACTGTTGCGTATTATATGTTATATTAGTACAACTAGTACGTTTTGATGTGTAGATAATTTTCACGAAATGTGATATGAGCGTTGACTCTTTGTGAGATGTGGACCAGTGACCTGTTATACAATGACTAGTTACATGACCTTGTTACTTAAGGTGATTAGGATTCTTGTGTGAGATGTAGGTCAGTTGTGTTCTTTTCATACATAGATTGGGGTTAATATTTAATTATCAACAATTTGAGACATATGGTATATACATGAGGGTTTCCTTGTTTGGATTATTTCGCTCGACGTACTACGTCTCTTGTTGTAGATTTTTAGGTATTAATTCCATCTATTGTATGCCCTGTTACTTGGATGATTAGACTGATCGCTAGCTACATGATCTCGTTACCTGATCGATTTTGGATGCTTTATGTTATTATGATTTAGTAGTGTTTTCATGTTGATTTGGGGTTTTCAGTTGTACGTTCTTTTGTTGCTTCTTTTATCGTATCGATTTCCGCTTTGGTTTTCGTTTGTTCTATTTTCTTTGTGGGGTCGGGTCTTGCTGTGTGCTATACACGCTAACGTACACCTGTTTTCTCTGGTGTACGTCAGACTTAGAGGAAGAACAGATCCAGGTGGGAGATTACCAGGAGCTAGAGGATTCTCAGCAGGAGTACTTTGCAGATAGAGTTGAAGAATAGACCGAAGTAGATATCTCTTCTTAGTTGATGTTCTTAGTTGTTCTTGTAGTAATTTTCTTTCTATTATCGTTGAACACTGTATTTCGTATTTCTCCAGTATTCATTCGTTCAGATATGTATATGTGCATGTTTGACCCAAACTTGTCTTGGATGATATTCACTTGTGATATGGATTACTTTGTTCTGAGTTTGTCTATTATATTCTTGCTAACTGTGATCGGGGACCTGTGACTTCGCATTGTATTTATTTCTAGACGCTTAGCGTATTAGGTTGAGGAAAAATGTTATTTTTATTTATTCTCCTTAATCTAATACATCGCGGGCTTGTTCACGCTCTGATTCCCGGGGTATTTTGGGAAGCAGGGCGTGACATTTGACTTTCAAGGTAGCTGGGAGGATCATATTTCATTGATAGAATTCGTTTAGAACAATAATTATCAAGTGACA
Source organism: Asparagus kiusianus (assembly GCA_022839385.1). Taxonomy (NCBI): domain Eukaryota; kingdom Viridiplantae; phylum Streptophyta; class Magnoliopsida; order Asparagales; family Asparagaceae; genus Asparagus; species Asparagus kiusianus. Next base: position 243,884 of record BQKN01000236.1, read on the forward strand.
ATCGGTATGACCCCGTATGAAGTATCGTATGGGAGGCCTTACAGATTGTCTATATGTTGGGTAGAGCCAGAGAAGAGTTTAATACTTGGGCCAGAACTTATGAGACAGATTACTGAGGAAGTAACATTGACTAGAGATCGGATTCTAGCCGTTTAGAGTCGGCAAATGAGCTATGCTAATAAGAGATGAAAACCCTTGGAGTTTCAGATTGGGGATTCGGTTAGGCTGAAGGTATTGCATGTGAAAGGTGTTTAGCAATTCGGGAGACAGAAAAAGCTTACGCCGAGATACATTGGACCGTATCAGATTTTGGAGAGCATTAAAGCTGTGTCATACAGACTAGATCTTCCAGCGTCGATGTCTTGTATACACAATACATTTCATGTTTCTATGTTTAGGAAGCGCTTTCATGATGTAGAGCAGCAGCGAATGATGAACGCACTGAAGATTTAGCTTTAGCATGATCTGACTACGATTGAAATCCAAGTTTGTATGCTTGCTAGGGAAGACAAGAAATTTAGAAATAAGATGTTTTCCCTTTGTGACAATTCAACGAAACCGGAAAGGAGTTGAGGAGGTTTCTTGGGAGCGCGAGGAGGGTATACATCGTGACTACCCACACCTGTTTGATCTAGTAAATTAAATTTTTGTATGACTTATTTATGGCTTATGGTTGCATTATAGCGATGTTTATACTTAACACTAAAATGAGAGTATTACCACTTATCTCCTAAATACTTGGAACATATGGTATATATATGAGGGGTTACTTGTTTGGATTTTTCGCTCATTGTACTTGTTCCATTTAGTTAGGTGTTAAGTGGGGGTATTTACATTCTAGATGGTTAAGTGTAGACATCGAAGATGATTTTCGGGAGCGCAAATATGTTATGTCGCGCGACTTCCTGCACCTATTGAGGAAGTGGATTGATTTATGTGTGCGATTAGTTGTGTGGTTATATTTAGATTTAACGCTAGAATGAGGATATTTCCACTTAATTCTTAATCTTTTGGAACACATGGTATATATATGGGGGGTTCCTTGTTTGGATTTTTTGCCCGACGTACTAGATCTATTCGATTAAGGGTTGAGTGGGAATATAGTCATCATGGATTGTTAAATATAAATATCCCTATATGCTTATCAAGAGTAAATATTCTAAGATGTTTATGTTTGCGGGTTAAATTAGACCCTCTACGTATTTTTCTAGTATTATTATTTGCTTAAGTATGATTTCTGAATTTTGAGCACGAAATTCTTTTAAGGGGGGAAGAATGTAAAACCCTAAAAATTTAAATATTTTATGATAAATAATAATAAATATGTTATATATTTATAAATAACATATTATGATATTTGAGTATGGTAGGAATTAGTTTGAGATCAATTCAATGTATATATGTATATATATAAGAGCAAATGCACAATTCATGCTCGATGTATAAATCTGGAAATTTTTGACTAGCGAAGAGATTTTGTATTTTTCTCATAGATGTAGTTAGAATTTGGATAAACTTAAAAATCAAAAGTTGTAGTTATCTTCAAGATCTTTCCAACAAGTCTTAGATCACCTCATTCCGAGGTCGGACGTAAACGTTATGGCCAAAATACCGAAGGTCATTTTCCTAGTCAGATTAGGATTCCTGGTTCAGGTCAAACGGGTTTATTTCGGGTTTGCATATATATAAACATGTGTTTTCATGAAAATTAACATCCTTACATCAGAGTTTCAAACCCTAGCAGCCCTTCTTCCTCTCTCTGAATACCTAGCCCTAAAGTTAAGAATTTTGAGAGCTTTGTGAAGCAAATATCGACACGAGGGCGAGATCATCAACGTGTAGCAAGAGGAAAACGGCTTGGTTGCATTTCTTTTCGGTTGCTGGTTATTTCAGAGGCTTAGAACGACGTCTAAGGTAAGATTATCTTCATCCAAACTCTTCCTCATAGTTAAATAACTAGTTAGATATTTAATATGATGTTGAATATGTGTTTTCAAGCTTGAATCTTAACATGATGTTGAATATGTGTTTTCATGCTTGAATCTCAACATGATGTGATAAAAGTTAAATTTTTGATGTTAAAACATGAACCAATGCTAGACTAGTAATTTTTTTTGCTGTTTATGATAGTATCATGATCATGATCATTAGGATTTTTTCATAATTTTATTTATATATGAGAAATTTAAGAGATGTACTAAATAAATATTTTTTGCAGAAAACTGTAGCAATTGTATCATGTTTAACTAAGATTTCAAAATCGAAAATAAACTCCAAATTTAACCAAACTAGTGCCAAATGAAAGATATACGTATCTAGATTTCAAAACAGAAAATTATTCTTAAAAAGAGTTTGTAGAGAGAAAGATATGTTATATTTACTAACAACATGTCCTGCAGTAAAATAGATGCACATATATAATGTTTAACTGGTGATTTGGGATAACAAATGAACTCCAAATTGAACCAAACTTATGTCATTTGAAAGAAGTGTGAATCTAGTTTACAAAACAGAAAACCATTTGTAAAAATAATTTTCCTAGAGAAAGATATGTTTGTTTTTCTAACAGATATCATGTCTATTTTTCCTGCTCGTTTTGTGGAGCGGTGTTGCGCCGTTTTAAGGTGCGTTCGCGGAGTTTTGAGCCGCTTGATATTACACGTTTAGTCATGAATATGTTATGTTATATATTTTAGAATCCCAAGCGGATTATGATAAATTTTGATTTGATCATATTTTAATTAGATATAGTTCATATACATGTTGGATGTCGTTGATGAGCACAGCTCAGTACTATATGGGATAGTGCGTCGACATACCAAATATACATGGTTTATACATGAGCTGAATGTTGTTGATGAGCATATCTTAGTACTATATGAGATAGTACGTCGACATACCTGAGATACAAAGATTTATATAAGGTGGATATCGTTGATGAGCTCAGTTTAGTACTACATGAGGTAGTACGTCGATATTCCATATGTACAGGCCATTGATCGGATTTTAGGAGGCTTGATCTAGCCGTCCGTCCCGCACTAGGGTGCGATGAGGCTCGTGAACCGTATTTCTAGGATGCCTATTTGGTAGTCCGTCACGCACTCATGTTATGCACTGAGATCGCGATGAGACTAATGAGCCGTGTATACAGTTCAGGATACCTACAGGGTAGTCCGTTATACTGAGACAATTACTTGATAGCCTAAGTATGGCAGATGCCGATTTTGAATACGACCTATCATTGAACTATACGACTGAGATATGTTACTTTTGAAAGTATACAAAATTATGTGTTAGTATTTTATTCTATCTCTCCAGTGATAGTGGAAGATATTATAAATACGATGTGTTGATATCTTATTTCTTTTACTGTCCTTTTTACTTCTTAGTTGGGATCTATGATTAGAGATTCACAACTTGAGACTTATGGTATATACATGAGGGTTTCCTTGTTTGGATTATTTCGCTCGACGTACCAGTCTCGTGTTATGGATTTCTAATTATTGGTTTTATTAGATTGTATTTTCTTAGTTCGGTATTAATGTTTAGATATTTACAGTTTGAGACTTATGGTATATACATAAGGGTTTCCTTATTTGGATTATTTCGCTCGACGTACTACGTCTCGTGTTGTAGGTTTCTAATTATTAATCCCACTTAGATACGGGAAAAATGAATCTAGGTAGACTATGCTTAATAGATAGAGCCTCCACTCCATCTAGCAGCCCTTCTCCTGGGGACGGATGGAGGTAATCTTGCTGTAGTGCTCTGACGCTCTTGTTGTTGTTTCTTTTTTTTAAAATACCCTTTCAGGTAGCTCGGAGTTCCAGAGAGCCGCAGGATGACGTAGTTCTTGTATAGTCATCGTCCCGAGAGATTTATTACAGGCTCCACTGTAGTTTTAAATTTTATTCAGACTTAGAGTTTATTTCCATTTTGTAAAGGCTATGAGCCTTAGTTTGACTTTCCCTTTTGATTCATGTTGAGACATCGTATGTTATTGCAGACTCAAAATGTATTTTAGTTTATTTTCAGTTGAGACATGACCTTTATTTATGAGATATTATCTTCTTTATCATGTCTATTATTGTTGTTCTACTTCTTTGCCTGTTTTGTACCTACGCTTTTATTTGACCCCACTAGAGGATATTACTGTGATTGGTGAAACTTGTTGTTGTACAGTGTGGGTGCATAGCAGGTTTGACATATCTGGATTCACCTTGGACTGCAGCCATGAGTGAAAACAGGGGCGTCACAGAACATATGCGAGACACCCCATACTTTGATACTATCCAAAGGATCTGGATATCCCAACCATAATTGATTAGGAGTACTATTAGTTTTGAAATATGGTACTCTATTCAGAATCCAGTTTGCCATCAGCATAGCCTCTCCCTAATAGCAGGTAGGTAGACCAAATATGATTAGTATCGAATTTACCATCTCAGTCAATGTGCGATTCTTTCTTTTTGCAATCCCATTAGATTACGGAGAATATGGAGTAGTAGTTTTAGCAATAATTTCATGCTTCTTGAAGTATGCTTCTGACTTCTTAGATCGATACTCTCCTCCTCTGTCACTCCTGAGTCTTTTCACTTGAAGTCCAAGCTGCTTCTCCACATGAGTCCAAAACTCGATAAACTTGTTGAAGGCTTCATCTTTAGATTTTATCAGGTAGACGTGGGAGAAGCGAGAATGATCATCAATGAAGGTAATGAAGTACTTCATGCCGCCTCGAGTGACAAAGCTCTTGAAGTCACAAGTATCTGAGTGAATCAGATCCACTAGGTTGGTGCTCCTTGTGACAGTTGGAAAGGGTTTCCTTGCTAGTTTCGCTTGTGCGCAGACTTTACACTTCTCATGTTTGTTACCCTCACATTTTGGAAGTAATCCTAATTTCTCCATGCTAGACAGTTTTCTATAATTTACATATCCCAGTCTATAATGCTATAACACAGAGGAGTAAGCAGAAGAGGATATTTTATTTATAACTGAGTTGGGTATAATAGTACTGATCTTATACATACCATTAGTACAATATACATTTCCAAAATACATTTTCTTAAAAGATAACACAACCTTTTCTCCTTGGAAATCCAGCATCAAACATGCGTCACATAGCAGGCTTCCAGAGACTAAGTTTTTGGTAATTAAGGGAACATGTTTCACATCCTTCAATGTGAGAGTCTTCCCTGAAGAGAGAGTCAGCACCACAATCCTAGTTCTAAGAACAGGCACTAAAAAATAATCAGTTATTGATACGTTCTCTTTGGTAGCAACATAAGAAGAGAACAAATCTCTGCTAGAATAGACATGATAGGTAGCACATGTGTCTAACCATCAACTAGATTTGTTGTTGGGAGTTGTCACCTGAAAGAGCATAGCCACACAATTATCAACTTGATTAACACTGTGTGTTGTTTCTTTCTTTGGTGCTTTGTAGTCCTTGGCGAAATGTTCTTACTTTGTAAAATGTTCTTACTTCCTATTGTTGAAGCATTTACCACTCTTCTTGAACTCTTTCTTCTAAACATTTAGATTCTTTGAGTTTTGGTTCTTCTTTTTGTTAAATGACTTCTTCTTCTTCTTGGAAGAAGAATTAGTACCCTTCTTAGAGTTAGCAGCCATCATGTTAGCAGACATCTTCTGCTTAGAAAGGAGCTCATTCTTTGTATGAGTCCGAATCTCGTCCTCGATCCGAATGAACCTCTTCAAATAAGATAGAGTCACCTGTCTTTTCCTTCTCCAAATATCAGTGGAGAATGACATCGAAGATGGAGCAAGCTTGTTGACAATTACACCAAAAATAAAGGTTTGACAAATATTGATCTTTTCATCCTTCAGCTTCATAACAAGCTTTTCAAGCTCTTTGACTTGAGGCAAAACCTCAGTGTCATCTTCAAATTTGAAGTCCAGAATCTTATCAATGAGTTGAAACTTGGACAGCTTCTCCTCATCCTTGTACTGGTCCTTCAAAGCATTCCAGATTTCTTTTGCAGTGGGCTTGTTGGAGTAAGCATCTGCTAAATGATCGGCCAGGCAGTTAAGAAGATCTTGCAGAAGTGATCATCTCTAGCCCAAGAGTCTTTAGACTCAGAATCTTCTTTAGAGTTGGGTTTTTCCTCAGAAATCACATAGTAGATTTTCATGAGTTGCATCCCGAAATCACTTTTCGACGCCATGCGTTAAAGTCGAATCCGTCAAAGTTCTCTAACTTAAGACAATCCACTCCAAGTGTCATCACAGGATCCATTGTAGATCAGAAATATTATTTTAAGATTGTTGACATATGTGGCTAAATCTAGAATAAAATAGATAAATATGTTAGATAGCTGAAGTGTTATATTTTAAAACTTTTTTAAGTTTAGTTGTTATGCGTTTATAAAACATTATGTTTAAAGCAATATTTGGCCTACTCTAGTGCAAGGATCCCAAGGCCAAACTACTTCCAGAAATAGCAGTACAGTACACTTGTGTATACCGACCAAGTACTGTCAAGATCTTCTCGATCTATAAGACCTTTTGGTCAAGGTAAAGATCTCCTCGATCTGTTAAATCTTATGATTCAAAACCTTTCGATTCAGGAAAAGATCTTCTTGATCTGTTAAACCTTTTGGTTCAAGAAACCTTTCGGTTATGACAAAGATTTTTCGATCTGTAATAACATTTTGGTTTAGGGTTATGTTCCTTCGGGCACAGACTAAAGCTTGCACGCTTACAAACTCTACAGCAGCAGTATAACAGCTTAAGCACTTTAATGTATTTTTCCTATCTTTAGAGCTGCTCCAAGCGGCTGTATTTATAGACCTCTAAGGTCAGCTCAAGGGTCATTTGGCTATTACAAATCATAATGACAATTATGATTGTAACGCCAAATGACTTAATTGTTGTAACTGCTACATGCAGGTTTAATTGTTGCATGAATAAACGTCTGAATGTGAGGGTCGCGTTACTATGCAACGCGAGGGTCACTACTAGCGTCGCGTGAACACGAGGGTCGCATTCCCTCTTGTGAGCGCGAGGGTCGCGTAAGCTGTGAACACAAGGCTCGCTCGCATGCTGCGAAGCAGCCTACGACGTAGCCAACATGGTGCCCTGATGCCTCCGTACGAAGTGCAAAGTGGTATTTAGCGCCTCAGCCCGATTAGCCTTGATTCTCGGCCTATTAGCCCACGGGCCATGATCCATGATCCACAATCCACTAGAACTTATGAGGGATTAATTGAATAAAAATAATTCTCGGCTTGTCATTGGCAAGCCTCAATCATAGGATCTTTTGAAACACCAAAACTTTAAATTTTCACTATGCTACTAAGGATTTCTGAAAAATACCAGTAGTTAATAAATACATAGTTTGAAAACTCATTTTTTGCAAAACGGTTTTGACAAAAAAAATCCAACATAGTTAACATATCGATCCCATGAGAAAGGTATGTAAAAAAAATTCTAAACTAGATTATAAAAATACGTGTGGATAAAAAGAAATGAAAATATGTAGATATAGAGAGTGAGTGATTATTTATAAATAAAAACTAGAAAAAGCGGGGAGAAAGAGAGTGAGAAAATAAAAGAAACAAAGAATAAATAAGGAAGAAGAAAAGAACAAAATCAAGAAGAGAAAAAATAATCAAGAAGAGAAAAATTAAAATAAGTAAAAGATGGATGAAATCAAGTAGACAATATAGGAATCTATAATTGAATCTACTAGTTAATTTTATTTAGGATTTATAAACTACTCTCTTTTTATCATATTTTACTTTATATTTTCTAAGCATAGACTATTAAACCACTTAAGGAAAACATAATCTATTAAATTATCATCCACGAAAAATTCTCATTCATGAAAAAACCAAGTAGATAGTAACTTTAGTACTCAGAAGCAAAACCTATCAAACCACTCAAGATAAACTTAGATTATCAAATTTTTCTTTCACCAATTAATTCTCTAGTTGATTATCCTAAGTATGATCATTTTAAGCATAAGAGTAATCCATAAATCATAAAAGAAATCAAATTACTTTCACACAAATCCAAAATTCCTACAAGATTTAGTTACTCATTTACAAAATAAAAATAAGAAAATAAAATCTAGACTAGAAAACATAAAAGAAGGAGATCTAACTTACAAAAAAAACTAACTACAAAAATAAGAATAAGAGAAAGAAAATAAAGGTCTATACTATGAGCATAAAAAATCTAACTAACAAAAATAAAAAAGTATAAAAGTAAATCTACATTATAAACGAAAAATGCAAGATAAATTCTACAAAGTGATAAAATAATAAAAGAGTATGAAAGTAAATCTATACTATAAGATATGAAATAAATCTAATCTAGCAACATAAAAATAAAAAAGAAAATAAACTCCTAAAACATAAATTTCTAAAATAAGTATATAAAAGAGAAAAATAAAAACTTACCTTGCGAAGGGTTTCCCCCTTGAAAGCAAATTTTTATCTTCATTTTTCATAAATAAAGAAGAAGAAAAGAAAATTTAAAAGGAGGAATATTTTTGATTTATTACAAACTTAAAAAGTTTACAAATTAGAAAACCTAATTAAAGGTCATTCTCTCCAAAAGGAATTTATAAAAAAAAAATTGTACTCTCAAATCACTCACCATCTACCCCTATTTATAGCCTACTATAATTAGAAAGATCCATTAGATTAGCCTTGGGCTCCAAGAAATAAATGTTAGCTATTAACTGATTTTGTTACAAATCAATAGATTGGTCAATCGATTAGCAAATCATATAGCAAATTTATTGGCCAATCAATTGGATAATAGATTAGTTAATAAATTAGAATCTTTTAAATCTACCACTTCAGATACCTTCGTTTCATCAAGATAGATGATTTTCATATATAATATGTTAGATTTTAATTTTTGGATTGAGAGATCATGTCGTTTCTTTGAAGTTGGTCATCATGAATATAATATTGTCTTGACTTCTTTTCATATTGGATCCCTATTTCTTAGGCTTCTATGGGCTATTTGACTTATCTTGACATTCAATAAAAGGTTGAAAAATGAGGTAGTTTAAAAATTTTTTGGGCTCTTTTTTTTATTAATTCTTCATTACCTACAAATTAAGATAAAAACAATTTATCATTAGATATTTATTTAAATAAAATAGATAATATAGATATAAAAGTGTAATAAAATATGATGATTAATAGGTTTGTCCATTGCCTCAATTATATATTTATTGAAACTCTCACTTTATACTATTACACATCAAGTAATAGTTGATATCATTTGGTAAGTGGGACCTTGTCCAAGTACTCTTGTCAATCTTTTCCAAACATTCCCGAGCACCCATATTTTCATGGCATATATGTAGGGCTGTCCATCCGGACCGGCCAGGCCCGACCTGGCCCGGAAAACCAGGCCCGCGCCATGCAAAACCGAAGCCTGGACCCAGGCCCGGTTGGCCCGGGCCGGGTCTAGGCCTGAGGGGGCTGGGATCCTAGCCGGCCCGATTTTTTATTTTTTTATTTTTTTAAAATTTTTAAAAATCCCCATAAATCATAAAATATACATAAAAATTATAGAAAATGACATAATTTTTTTAATAACTTGAAATAACATAAATTACAAGCACAAAAATTATAAAAATGAAAGATGATAAAAATAACTTCTTTATTAATAAGGGCTTTTTGTTTTTAGGTCCATTTGTTTACCTATCTTTATCTTTAAACCAAGAATTATTAGGTATATCTTTAAACCCAACTTTCTTTTTGTATTTATCTTTAAACCTAATTTCCTTATATAGGGGGACCCACATATGAGAGTATTATATTTTGGAATTGGGTTTAAAGATAAATACAAAAAGAAAGTTGGGTTTAAAGATATACCTAATAATTCTTGGGTTTAAAGATAAAGATAGGTAAACAAATAGACCTAAAAACAAAAAGCCCTATTAATAATCAGTAAATCTTTTACAAGTATAAATTTATTTCAGTATTTGTCGCATCACAATAGATGAGTACATCCCAACTAGGTTGGTACCTACTCACCTATATCACTATCATTTGTAACTTTTTTTAAAATAATTCATTACAAATTTAAAGCTAAGAAATAAAAATTATAATTTGATGAATATTATCTAATCTTTATTCCTATCTGCTAGTCTCAACTCTTCAAATTTATCTTCAATTCCAGCCATCCGATCGATGCTTTGTGTTCGCTTCTCATACCTCCACCAATCTTGTAAGCACATCACCGCTTGTACAGTATACGAATCTAAGCATGTCCTGTGATCATCGATCAAACGTCCTGCTGTGCTGAAGGTGGATTCCGAAGCTACCGTCAAAACCTGCACTGTTAGTAAGTCACGAATCATGGTGGAAAGTATAGGATATGAAACCGATCCATATACTCTCTACCATTGTAAAATATCTAAAGTATTTCCTTAACATTTAACTAAGGAAGCAGATAAATATTCATCTATTTCAGAAACCTCTAATGCTGATCCAAGTCCAGATCCACCAGTTAGTTCAGCTACCATTGTATACCTATCAAAACTTACACTTTTACCTCGGCCTATGCTCGAAGGCGTCGAAGCTGTAGACTGTTGTGCAGCTACACCATGTCTAGCTGCATACTCATCATATAATATTTGAAAATATTTTTTAATAGCTAAATGATGAGAAGTAGCAGTAAGGGTAGATCCATCATCTAAGTCTATAATCTGTCCACCATATAATGATTATAACAAACTTCGAAGGCCAATATCCTTCAAACATGGATCAATAAGAACTCCCAAACAAAAAATATGAGGAATATGCCAAAAATACATATTAAATTTGCTCTCCATTTGAAAAATTACAGCTCCAAAAGTATCATCCATACGATATTTGGCAAAAAAGTTTTGAATATTTAAAATTTGTAAAGCAGCTAAAGTAATTGTTGGATAATAACAGCTAGATAATAACATTATAACATTATAAAAAACTTGTAACATCTCATTTAAATTACATATAATTGTCCATTCATCTTCAGTTATTCCATAAGTACTACCAGAGCTAGAACTAGAAGCATAAAAATTTATAAAATGATTTATAATTTCTTTATATTCTGTTGCTACACTTAACATTGCATAGGTGGAATTCCACCTTTGGTCAACATCTTTTAGAATTAGTCTGAGCTTATAATTTTTTCTTTTACAATATTGTTTTCATCTTTTAATTCTCATTTCAGAAGCATTATGCATATTAGCAACTGTTCTAATATTTTCTATCATGGGTTTGATTTTAGAAAATACACTTTGAACAATTAAATTTAAAATATGATAGATACATCTAACATGAAAAATTTCACCATAATATGACAATGACAGAGTTATTTTGATAAAATCAATAGCGACATTGTTATTACTTATATTATCTAGTGAAAGAAAAAATATTCTTTGATCAATTTCTAGTTTCATAAGTTCTTCAATTATTAAATTTACAATATTAATATCAGTATGTGACTCTTCAATTGTAATAAAAAAACAACTCTTTTAAACATTTGCTAATTTTCATCAATCCAGTGTGCTGTGATACATAAATAACCAGTTTGCACTCTAGATATCCAAATATCAGAAGTTAAAGAAAATTTACAGTTTAAATTTTTAAAATAAGAAATTATTTTTTCTTTTTCCTTCTGATAATATTTTAAAATATCACGTTGACAGGTTTGACGAGAAAAAATTGTAAATACGGTATAAAAACCATCTCTAAACAAATCTTCAAATTCATCATCTTCTACTAATTTAAAAGGAAGGTTTTAAGAATGATAAACCTGATTATGCATTTTCTGGCTCGGGCAACGTCATAATTCCAACTACCGAGACTACCAGAAGAGGAGGATTGGGAAATCATAGATTGTCGGATATCATCTTAAGGATTCTGTCCTTCGTTGTGTTTTTCTATATGACGTTTGAGGTGGTTGGTGCTGCTCTTATGATGAGCTTGGAAGGTCTGGCCGCACAACGTATATTTAGCATTCTGGGTGATGATCCTACCGTGTTCATCCTTGGTGACGTCTATCTTCTCAAAAAAATTTCACACATCGGATCTCGATCTTTTAGGAGCTCTTGGTGCAGATTCGTCGCCACCAGATTCAGGATTAACACCGGTAGGAGGAGTAGTTATTGTAGGAGGACTCATATCTTGATCGGTAGGAGATAGGTGTTGCTCTTCATAATCAGATCCAGAAGCCATTTGATAGAAGTATTAGAAAATATAAGAGATTTTAAGAGAGTATAAGATTGTATAAGAGAGTATTAGAGAGAAATAGATGGGTTTTGGTGTGAGGAGAAGAAATAAAAACCTCCCTCTATTTATAGAGGTAGCCTCCTAGGCAAATGACCAAAAAACCCTCATATTCTAGCCATTTTTTGATTGTTTTTAGGGGCAAAACGGTCAAAACCCATTTTTGACCGTTATGGCCGGGCCGACCCGGATCGGCCCAGGCGAAACGGTCAGCCCGGCCAAAACTATCATTTTTGACCGAGCCGGGCAGGGCTGGACCGGCCCGGCCCGATTACTTCTGCCCAACGGTCACTAGAGGTGATCATTGGTGCCGGGCCGGGCCGGTCCGGGCCCGGGCCTAGGGCACCCGGCCTGGTTTTGGTGCCCTGGCCGGGACTGTTCCGGGCTAGGCATGGGTCGGGACCGGGCGCGTTTTCGAGGGTCCGGACATGGGCCTAGGCCTGAATCTGGCTCAGGTGTCAGGGCAATACCCAGGCCGGGCCGGCCGCAGGCTTTTTGGACAGCCCTACTTCTACGTGTTCAAACACAGTATAAGAGTATCCGTTTTCTTGTAGAACTTCAAATTAGGGCCTCTGAATTTTTCAATTAAATTGGGAAATAAATGCCTCACATAGAATCTACGTCTAGCTTCAGAAATAAGTTTTTTGAAGGTCTTCAACAATCCCTACACATAACAACAATAAGGCATTAGTGAGAGATAAATCAAATAGAACAAGTAAAATTACATTAATTAAATAATACTAACTTTTTGTCTATCACTAATGTATACCCATCCATGCTGATTTGTGAGCTTGCCTCCAATAAAGTCTTAATAAACCAAGTTTGCTCACATTCATTTTGCACACATGCAGCTGCTATACATATGATCATTGCCATCTCTACTTATAGCACATAAAAGTACCCCACCAGTTGGATCTTTGACAAAACAGTCATCCAAACAAATAACTAGCTTACAACCCTTCCTAAATCCTTTGATATGAGCCTCAAATGCCACAAAGAACCTATAAAATTTGTTAGGGTCATCCTATTGCCTTCTTGTAGTCCTCACCCTAATCATACTCTTCGGATTTTTAGCTAACAAAATATTAGCATAGTCCCATAGCTTCCAATACTGCTGTTGATAACCCTCATCAATTAATTCCTATGCTCTCATCTTTGTTCTATAAGCAATCATTCTATTTATGTTTAATTTCAGCTCACTTGACATTGTCAGCCTAAAATCCTTTGTTTTCCATGTAGGGTATTCTTTTATTTTCAACAAATAAATTCTGTCATGCAAGTTGGATGTGGCTTTTTTATTTCCTCTCATATATTACAATTAACATGTTTAGTTAGAAACTTAATCTCACTGAGTTTGCTTTGAGTTTCATGAGCCAAAATATTTCCAAGGGCACCCCTTTGTCTTACATGCCATAGTTTTTCTTGCATCTTTATTCTTTTTATATAAAATTAAACCCCTCTAACATAGCATAAAGTCTAAGAAGATTCTTCAACTCCTTTGGGTTATTAAATTTGTTTTATCATAGAAATAACTAAGTGTTAATCTTATTCCAGGAGATGACACGTGTCTCAAATTAAATATACACCAACCTGATTTGACCTCATGAAGGCTGTGTCGAAAGGAGGTCCCACTCGGGCCCTATTGCTAAAAACTACTTAGTGCATTATCACTCAATTGACTGAGTCGAGAAGCACCCTCATTCAGAATGGCCGAGTCGAAAGGCGTCTTTTATTGGCCTCCCTTGAGAAGCTAATATGAAAGGCAATCCTTCTCGAACCCATCGACTACAGTCAGTCAACATCACATTAAATGCACGATCGGAATCATCATTACACTACCACCGAAAGTCTTTAAGGGTCATCGGACCATGTTAGCACATGAACTCCCTGTCACCATCATATTAATCACAAAGGTGACTCAAACTACCCGCTACTGACACCTGTAGAGTATTAGTTGAATGGGTGGACTGCTTAGACTAGGCCTAAACTACACAACTACCTATCTCGATCTACTATAAATAGGCACATTGCCTGCTGCATGAAGCGAGACAATTCTCATGCTACAACATATAATAATTCCATTTTCTTTCCTCCACCTAGGACCAATACTGACTTAACCACTAGATGTGCCACTGAAGAACCCAACTCCGATCCTCTTACATATTCTTTGTATGCAGGATCGAACGCTTAGTAATCAATCGTCAAAGAAGATTGAGAGACCCTAAACTCTCTATAGCTCATACTAAACCCTACTATAAATATCTGACATCAACAAATTCCATGCTACCCTCCAACTTAGGTGATTCCAAGTCTATATCCTCCCTAGATTGATGACATCTTTTGTCAAAATAGTCCTCACCATCAGATGAGTTTAAGCTCACCAAATCATCACTATCTTCTAACTTTGAGTTCTGCCTTCTTACTTGGTACTGTATCATCACCACCTATGATATTAGCAGGCCTCTCTTCATCCTCACTACTATTAGTATATGAATCTCCTCCAACATAATAATCATCTTCCACATCTATGTCCTCTTCCATATATGATTCATGGCCCACATAAGCATCTTCAGCCATATTTGATTGCTCTCCAAGATGGGCATCCTCTTCCCACCATTCGGCATTATCACAAGCTTGTTTATAAAGCTCCCACTCTATATCATCATTATAAAAACATGCTCTTGAGTAATACTATTACCAATGTCATCTTCAAGATCAATTGCATCAAGATTTTCGTTTTTGCGCTCAGTATATATGTCCATGTAATTCACTACATGCTCATTTAGAATGTCATGATGTGGTAAAAATGATAACTAAAAAAATTACAAGCGCACAACTATCAAGTTATAGTATAGAAAAGTGTCGAATCCCATGAGGAAGGTGTTTTGTAGAAATTAATTAAAATCGGTTCTTGTGTTGCGTGTGTGACAATTAGGAGTGAAACAAGTGGGTTGTGGAGAGATAAGAAAAATGGTTGTGAATATGTGCAAATAAAAACAAAAGGAGATTGAGAGGAGAGAAAGAAATAAAGGAAAATAAAATCAAGAAAGAGAAAAATCAAAAATAAAGAGGAAAATGAAGAAGATAAATGATGATGGATTAAATTAGAGTATGATGAATCTAGATTTGAACCCACTAGTCAATTTCAATTATAAATTATGAATCATTCTCTTTTTATCAAATTTTACTTTAGATTTATTAAGTATAGATTATCAAACCACTTAAGGAAAGCATAACCTATCAAATTATCA
Organism: Asparagus kiusianus; assembly: GCA_022839385.1. Taxonomy (NCBI): domain Eukaryota; kingdom Viridiplantae; phylum Streptophyta; class Magnoliopsida; order Asparagales; family Asparagaceae; genus Asparagus; species Asparagus kiusianus. The sequence continues at coordinate 259,395 of BQKN01000236.1, forward strand.
TCTAAGCAAAATTAATATTCATGAAAAGAACAACTAGAGAGTAATTCTAGAATTCCTCCTACCAATTAGTTCTCTAATTGATTATCAAAATCATGATTATTTTAAGTACAAGAGAGTATTTCACTATTCATAAAAGAAATTAACTAGTTTCATGTAATTCTAGAATTCCTATAAGAATTAATTTCACATCTTAAAAAATAAAAATAAAGAAATAAAGGGAGAGAATGAAAATAAAAAATAACTCCAAAGATGGTTCTAACCTCTAAGTGAGAAAATGACAGGAAAAGAATGAACAAAAATAAAAACTAATTCCCAAGAGGGTTCTAGCCTCTTGGTGAATAGTACAATAAAATAAAATCTAAACTATATATGCAAGAAATTAAAATCTATACTACAAAATAAAAGTATAAAGAAAATAAAGACATAAATGTAAATCTACTCTACAAGTATGAAAATAAGTCTAATTCAAGAGGGTTCTAGCCTCTTGAATATCTAAAGCAAGAAAAGAAAATATTATAATAAAATAAAAGGTAAAAGAGAAAATTTATATTCCAAGAGCGTTCTAGCCTCTTGATGAAGGCAAATCTTCATCTTGATCTTCATCTTTATCTTCATCATCAAATAAAGAGAAGAAAAAAATATGAAGAGGTAAATTTTTTAATTAATTATAATAAAAAGTTACAATTATAGAAGGTCTTCTTAATTAAGAGTAACCCTCCTCTCCAAAATGAGTTTTATAAAAATTTTCACATTCAAACCCCTCACTATCTACCCTATTTATAGCCTACAACAATGAATGAGAATGCTTGGATGAAACTTGGAGATCAAGGATTAAAGCCACAAATCTGATTTTGTCGACCACCAATCGTTGGCCCCTTGGTTGGCCAATCAGCTGTCCCCTTGGTTGGTGATACGAGTTGCCGTACGAGCACCCTTTAGTCGTGGAATTATCAAAATATGGGTTGAGAAGAAGACAACTAAAATACAAGAACAATTCAGTATGGCAAAGGAAAATATCTTCTCTAGATTATGAAGAACCAATTATTATAAATCTCTCCCTCACAATCTCACGAGAATCGAGAACAATCTCTCAATCCTCTCTAAGCCCTAATATAATGATTAGAACCTCTCTTAATTACCTCTGATTCTAAGATCTCATAGATCCTCACAATCTAAACCCTAATCCTTTTGATTAGGATCTCA
>BQKN01000236.1:280825-298815 GCA_022839385.1 Asparagus kiusianus
CATTTCGATAGGGGTTTTAACGGAGTGAGGCCTGGGGATTCGTTTTGAGGGCTGGAATTAAATCGGTTGGTGTTTTGGGGGTAAAGGGCACGTTGAAAATGTCTTGTGGGGGCAGAGCACGTTTTGGGTAGTTTTGGGGGCTGGAAGCAATTTTCCCTTCTCTTTTTGACGTCGTCCTTCCCAAAGCATCCGCTTCAGTTTCGGATCCTTCCAAAATTTTTCGAACCCTTTCTGTTTTCAATCATTATCAACTTACTTCCACTTGTTTGGCACACAAATCCGAAAAAAAAAATTGGTGAGTTCCGGAGATAGTATTTTTGAGCCGATTTCTTCTTCAAAACCCAGGGATATCCTCAAAACCCATAGCTCTCCTTTTCTGGGACAATTGAAGAACTTCAAAACCCATAGCTCTCCTTTTCTGGGACAATTGAAGAACTGGGTATTGGTCAAATGTTCGTTTTTGTTTATTTTTTTTTTCCAATTATTATCATGAAATTATTCGATTTCTTCTGTGGGGTTGGGTTGTATATTCCATTTAATGGTTTGTGATGCTTGCAGTATATGCGAGTGTCGATCGAAATTGGAAAATAATAAGCCTCTGTGAGCTTAATCTGGTAAAGGATTTATGTAACAAGTTTTATCGAATAACCCACATTAATCCGGTAAAGGATTTATGTAGCAAGTTTTATTGAATAACCCAATTTCAAACTTCAAATGTTAAAATTTTAGATTGCTATGACTAGGCTTTAAGGGTTAACCCCCATAAATTGTTGTTCCTTTTTATCAAATTCTTACAACAATAAACATATACATTAGAATTGAGAGTGGAGGGTGTTTCTTCTTGTATAGAATTGAATGAGTTTGTTTTTGTGTGCCTTCCTTTTTTTAATTAGAGTGGATCCACAGAAAATGAGTTAGTTTGGATTTATCCGGCTTCTTTGTTTAGGTAGAGATATATACTCCCCAACTATGAATTGTCCTTCTTGTTCTTAGTTTTACCTTTGTTGTTCTTAATTGTACAACCCATTAGCTCCTAGCTTAGTGAGGAATTTCGATGTGTAAAGCTTTAATTTCTCCAATTTCTTCTGTCTTTTTCCCCCTTATACTCAATGTAGCTGCATATCAGTATCCATTGGATCTGTACCAGGTGTCTGTTTTAGGTTTTGTTTCAACTTATATATTTGATAATTTCTTATCGGTCCTATTAATCTTGGTTTCAATTTGTTGGCTAATATGTATCATTTGATAGTTTATGATTTATAGGTATGATTGCGGTTTCATAGTTTGGTTGGCACTTATATGTGGTTTGGTGTAGCTCACATGGATAACTTTCTAACACTACGATGATTGTGGATTATTGTATCTTGTTTTTTTCTTTTTCTTTACCGAAAGTCGTGGTTTATTTAGTGGTGGATTGAAATACATAGTTGTTCATGTTCATGATGGCCTTGGGTATGAACTGGCTGCAGATTATGATTTTTTGAGAAATGAGTTGTTTGTTGGTAATTTTTTTGAATATAGGATTAATTTATGGAATGACTTCAGTTGGAGAGTACCTTTCTTTATGGGACAACAAAGCCATGTCTAGGTAGTGTCTTTAGTTTGCATTGCAAAGACAACATTTTAGATTGTTTAGCTCCAGAAGTGTTACACCTCAGTATCATTTGCTATCAGTTCACAATTTATATGATTTGCTATCAATTCATAACTACTTTATCCTATTAGTATGTACTAGATTCATGCTGGTTGGTCTCATACATGTCTAGTGCATTTTGGAAGTATTTGTTTCTCACAATGGAATCGAGATGATGCATTACAAGCATCTGTTTTGTCTAAATTTAACAAATTTGCCACCTTCCAATACCACTTGTCGCGATTTGGAATTATTGAATGGTTTTCTATAAGATTACCACGACCCATGTTTTGGTCTAATCGAATGGCGATAAAATCCTGGCTTATAAGACTGTGATTTTCCTTGATGAGTAGGATGTTTGGAGGCATCGAAGGGTGGCAGATGTTTAGACTAGAGTATTGTAGATGAGATGAGGAGAGAGAGCAGAGAAAAATGACCCAGTCTTTGTCCTTGTTTGTCATTTCTTTTGCAGTATGAACAGTGTATGATCATATTATGGAGTTCTGCAGTGGTTCCTAAGAGTATGAATGTAGATATCACAATCCTTGTGTTTGTTTCTTTGATGGGGGCTAATACTATTTGAATACTAACTTGATGATAAATTGAAATTTAGATGAGGTCAAATGCAGACATTTTTTAAAGGTTAACTGAGGGTAGACCTGCTGTACTATTGCCTGATTGTGGATAGACCTATAGTTTTATTGTTGTGGATAGACCCCTGTGTTATCGCCCAATAGTACATAGACCCCTTGAGTGAATTTTTTTAACTATTACTCTTTTACTCTCAGGAAGTTAATTGTCAAAAATACAAGTTTCTCTTTCTATGAGGGTAAATGAGTAAAAAAAATTCACTCGGGGAATCATGATCTGCAAGAACAGAACTACATTGTGTCTGTCCGCAATTGGGCGATAGTGCATGGCTCTATCTGCAATAACAAACAATGAAGCGGTATACGAATTCAATTTTAGCCACCTTTTGCATCAAAATATTTCCTTTCTTATAACTTCAAAAGAATTTACACGCCATTGACAATGATTTTTTTCTGTTCATTTCTAGATGGCTTATCTCGCTACTGCAGAAATCTGTGATGCAAATGCCAACCTTCTATCCAAGGGAGAGCTCCGAGTCCTTCAGCCAATCTTCCAACCCTATGGCCAATGCCGAGCCTTCTCAGGCCCAATAGTCACCCTCAAGGTCTTCGAAGACAATGTCTTAGTCAGAGAACTCCTTGAAACTCCCGGTGAAGGAAAAGTCCTAGTCATCGATGGTGGAGGGAGCATGAGATGTGCTTTAGTCGGGGGCAACATAGGACAACTAGCCCAAAATATGGGATGGGCAGGACTTTTGGTAAATGGGTGCATTAGAGATGTCGATGAGATTAATGCTTGTGATATTGGTGTCAGAGCTTTGGGATCTCATCCGCTGAAATCGAATAAAAAGGGTGTTGGAGAGAAGAGTGTTCCAGTTAATGTTGGGGGTACGGTTATTCAAGATGGGGAATGGTTGTATGCTGATAGTGATGGTATTTTGATATCAAAGATGGAGTTGAGTGTGTGAATCTTTCCCTGTGGATTTAGGGAATATGTGGTTTTATGCCTTGAATAAGAATTGTTTATTCATCTTGTTGTGACAATAATCGTCATATCCTTCATGGTATCAGTTCCATTCCTGCACTTTCAAACTTACAAACAACAAGAACGTAGATAAAAGCACTGAATTGTAGATCTCTCTGTTGGTACATTGTTTACATTTTCAGTTTATTATTATTATTATTATTATTATTATTATCGTTGTTGTTTTGGTGGTGGAGGTGTTGTTAAGATACTTGTGTTTTCGAGATGAGATTACATAACTGACATATTTGTTTCCGGAGATGAGCTGGATACATGATAATACGTTTCTGTTATTGGCTTGTCACACTTTTGCTGCATATTCCTTTCCTTACTTTCAAACTTAACAAGAAAAACCCAGGACAAAGAGATGAATTATAGCTCTCTGTGGGTATGACTTTCATATATTTCAAGTTAGTTGCTTGCGGTTGGATTGAATGGCAATAACAGGAGAAATGCTACAACAAGCCTACTTGATTTCTTCCTTTATCATGAATTGATCATGAATATGTTTAGTTGATCATCTATAGAACAGTACTGTTTGAGTAAACGATTTTCAGTCGAGCCTACTAGGCAATCAACTAGAACTTGTTCGACATGGTATGCCAATCTTTATCGCATGGAAGATATTTTCAAACATGAGAATGCATGATCACTTGTTTGTTTTCAGAGATGAGAAAACTATTTTCCGTTTCACTGCATATGCCCTATATAGGTGGCGAAAACTATCAATGACATCACTGACTGATCAAAGGATTTTGCTCCTCTTCAATCTTCGACTCTTGAGTGAACTCCACTAGATGGCTTCCCTAACAAATGAATCTGTCAAACTTAGCTTTCGACGGATGAAACAGAGAAAGGTGATACAGAAGAAAGGGGCATCTTTAAAGGTAAAAACAAACCTTCAGAACTTACGCAGATTTGCCCTAGTTGATATTAACAAATAGTTGCAATACAAAGCTCTTTCGTACAGTACTCTCAACATTTTCAGTTTCTGAAAATAAAATGAAATAACAGATCAAAAACCCATCATAGTTGCTTCACAAAGCACAATAATAGTCGCAATATCTTTATTTATGATGGTGCGCCCAGATAAGATGCTAGCCTCAAAATATCACTGAAAACTCCACCAGCAGTGACCTCAGCACCTGCACCAGGTCCACGAACAATCAACGGCTGATCCTTGTATCTCATGGTGGTAAATAATATGATGTTATCGGATCCGGATAGCTGCGCAAATGGGTGATCTTTACTGTATCTTCTCAGCTCTACTATGCCTTTTTCATTGGCAATATCTACTACGCCGACATATCTCAACACCTTAAGAAGAAAGAATTAAAAAAAAAAGGAAAAGAAAAATAGTTGTTATACATCTAGTAACACACTGTACTTATGGAGCATAAAGTACCAGAGGTAATGCCTAAAAGAACTCGGTTGGAAGCAATTAAGTAGCATTTGGTAATAGTTAACATAGGAGATCACCCTTATCATGAAAGAATAAGATTCATGTAGCTGACCACAAAAATTTGGGGTTAAATTGTTTGTTAAATTTCCGTCTGATAAACAAGAAGCTATATTGAGGTGGTTCAGCTTGATGTTCATTTAGAATTGAAAGAGAGAAAATTGAATATACAATATCTTCAGGGAAACAATCTACTGGGTTGGGATCATTCTAAAGTTTTCTGAACCATCTGATAGATGATACACCTATACATCATAACATACATGTCTTAAACATCAAGAAACTAAGAATGGCCCATAAATCTAGACTAGGTGATTTCTGATATGATGAACGCTATCCAATGTCAGACGAAACCCAGAACAATAGCTTATAACATTCACCATGGGTTAAAACATCTTGAAACATCTATAAACTCGAAATTGGAAAGTGCTACAAAATTAACATTTTCTAAAGCTAATTCATGTGTATGGAACAGGAATAACCATTAGAAACATATCATTTATATCCAATAGAAGTTTAAATGATCAGTTTATGAATCATGGTGACTGGCATTTACTGAAAAGTCATGAAAACTAATGATTGTTTCTTATATTAAAAGTAGAGTACTCTTCTAGGAATAATGGATATATAGAGTAATAAGAAACTCACTTCACCCGCAGCCTCTGCATCATCTCGTTGTTTTGACAAATCTCCATCAAAATTTGGAAGTTCATTCATGAATTCTGCGGCTGATGAACTAGCCTGAAATACAACACAAGCATTATCACTCTTACAACTGCATGAAAACAAAATATATGCTAGTCTTACCCGCAATGGCTCTGGCACAAGATTTGCAATCTGGATATCAGAAAGCTCTAGCTTCAGACCTGACTCCCTCGCCAGGATAATAACCTAAAGTTGTAATAAAACAATAATTTTCATGATCAAGAATATAATATTAAAAACAATCTGATGTTCACAGTCAATATCCATCAAGATATTTTACATTTATGCACTTGTCAGTTACCAAAACATTCTGAACGATCCCAAGTGACAGTCCAGACCACACCAGAAAACATATATGCATAAGGAACTATATTTTACGTAAACTTCTTAGTGTACTTCATAGCAGCGCATTTCCTCTATTGCTGGAAAGGAGTAATTTTGCAATAGCCACTCAATGTAACTTTTGGAACAAGTAACTTGTTTATGTTAGCTTATAACATGCCAATTATGATAAATGATCTGATTCATGAATTGGGGCGGCTGCTTGTGTGGTCAAACAAGCAGGAATAACTATATTGGATATGCACTGGGACCAGTATAAATAAAGCCCACTAACATGAGGATAGAGGTACATTGAAAAGCCTCTTATTCCTGAAAAATGTGATAAAATCCAACAAGCGGTGTTTTACAGACTGATCAAAATTGTAGGTGAAGGTAATATTGAATTTCCTATTTTGTGGATGAAAGTTAAAAAGTGTCCTTACTTTCCGAGCAACATCAGTTCCAGATAGATCATCTCTTGGGTCAGGTTCAGTATATCCAGCAGCTTTTGCTTCAGCAACGACCTCACTAAAAGTTCGAGTTCCTTTGAAGTTGTTGAAAATATAACTCAGGGTTCCACTGTACCCACAAATGCCAGTAACCAAAGGAAGATAAGAGCAAAGTGACCAATTCACAAGTTCAATCATGTACTTGTTATTCTTTACATAGAGAAGTAAAATTTGCTCGATTTTATGTAAGCTAAGATAGAGGGACTGACAAAACTGACCTGAAAATTCCCTCAATAGACAAAATCTTATCACCAGTTTCAAGCAGCCCCTGCAAAGTGCCTATTATCGGGAGACCAGCACCAACAGTTGCTTCATAGAAATAATGAGTATAGGACTTCCTCTGTAATGTCCTCAACTTCAGATACTGCACATGATGAAAAAGACCATTTGAGACGGCAAGAAAATGGATAGATGGAAGAAAACTTATGTCCAGTGAATCATGTGCACATAGACAGTATTGTATCTATATAGCACGAAGGTCAATAATGTATGTTGTATGAAATAATAGATAATATTTAAAGAGGATTAGATCTGCAGTCAGGCCAATATATTGAACTACTCTCACAATACCTGTCTTAGGCCCACCTAGGAAGCATATGATCAGGAGTAAGTGATGAAACATACAGGTTCATCTGATAAGAGGGGTTTAACCTGTATTCAGCCCACACAGATGATAACAACAGTATCAATACTATAGCCTCAATGGCAGAATACAACATTATCAGTGGAATAAGCCCCAATCAGGAACTTCAAATGATATAATGCTCTGGTACCACCTTTATCATGGGAAGAAGGGTAAAAAAATTAAGCACTTTACTATAAGAAAGACCTAAAGCCAAACTACAATGTTACACACATATTGCAATTGATATTTCATACTACTGCTGAATATATATAGTAGAAAATGATCCATAGTGATACCGACCCGATAAAGAAATTTTCTTAACTTGTAAGTTTCGCTTCACCTCTATAAGCTACAATGAAAATAGTTATTACATTTTGGATCCCACAATCTTAAGATCTAGATCAGGTGCGAAATTTGTTCAATATAAATACAACATTGCTACCTCCGCAAGTGGCCTACTGGTTGGGGCTTGGGGCCTTGGCTCAAAAGGCCAAGGGTCAGTTTGTGTCTATAACATGCCAATCCCCAATTTCATATTATTAGGCATTCACTTGTACTATTCACCTACGCTTGGGCTGCGAAATGGGGGCTACGGACACCGGGATTTACTTGGCTCATACTAGGCCAAGGTTCCTCGCACGATAAAAATAAAATAAAAATAAAAAATAAAATATAATAATAATAATACAACATTGCTCTCTGCCTGGTGCAGTTTACAATAACAGCCACCATAATATCAATGATGTTAAGGAGGACTATAATTTAAAAGTTAACAAATTTAGACTCATTAACAGTGCCAATGAATAAAAAATACGGTTGATCATAATAAGTACAAGAACTGACCAGACTGAAAGACTACTGACAAGGAACTTCGGACAGAGATGAAAGGTAATGTTAAATGTAAAGCATCTACCAACTCTTACCATATTGCAAAAATGTTCTTATTGGGTATTGGCTAAAAAACACGTCTGAAAGATAAAGATATGATTACGGAACTAACACAGCATAAAAAGCATGATACTAAAGAGGATACACACACACACACACACACACACACACACATACTTGGACTGTTTTGTCATGTAAATTATACAACCATGGTGACTAAACATCTCAACCTAATGTCATCTGTACTTACTTGATTTGATTTAGTCAGAGAATCTTAAGAGAGATATTTAATTAAACAGCCATATTTATATTCCCACTAAAAACTTGGCCTTTCTGAGGTTCTATAGTAGTCCACCTCTTGAAGGATATCGCATTGGCCGAAAATATGGCAGCAATTCATCAACTTATAACATTTGCAATCCAAACAAATTTATAGAACTTCAAGAAATTTCATAAATTGTAAGCCACCATTACATTTTCATAAAGATACAGGAACCATGCTGCTTAAACTTTAACCCTTGAGAGAAAATAGCTACGATTATAATGCAAGGTAATGAAACAAATAGAGAAATACTAACAAAATATATAAAACATAATGTACAAGAGTAATGTCCAGAAGAATAATGCAGAAGCAAGTGAAAGTATATATTTACCCGATCAAGTGGTCCGGAGTTTGCCTTTTTGTTCGGAGTAATAACATGAATTCCTTTGCGTAACCAATCATAGTAATGGTTTGCAACATTTGAATCTGATGTACAATCAACCAGTACTGTATTTGGAAAGAAATGATTTTCATGCACATGTTGAGCAAATTTCTCCAAGTCAGCTGCTTGGGCCTTTTCTTTCTGAAGTTCTCTCCATCTAGTTAAGTCAATTCCTCTAAGAAAAGAAGCAACTGAAAGTTAAATTAGTAGACACCATATACAATAAAAAGCATAACTGTGCTCAGAAGAAAAATTCAACACTTAAATAGAACAGCACATTAACATATCAGAGTAAATAGACATAAGAAGTTACATCCATGGTTGGTCATGAGCCCCTGAAAGATCATGACCAAAGCAAGAAAGCTTCATTATAGATAGTTATGACTTATGAAAAAAAAAATTCATTTCAACTAAGTAGTGGAAAGGAAGGAAGCGAAATGATTGAAAGCGACTGGGAATTGTGGGGCATCTGACAGTATTTTTTCCATTTCCGTTAGAACACCAATTCAAATGAAATGCATTTCAAATGAACTCAGATTAACCGTTTCTAAAGTTTAGATATTCTCTAGCTTGGTAAAACAACCCCTATGGGTTGGCACTCTTTGTCCCTGCATGACCATATGACTGAATAAGTTGGATTATAATATTCTGACACTTAAACATTCATCTTTAGCTCATAGAACAACCTTCATGAGAAGAACCACAATGAGTTCAAAATTTAGTTTCTTCCAGCATGACCACATGACTAGAGAACTTGAACTAAAATATTACAAATTCAAACATTCTCCTGTACTTTTGTAAACAATCGCTATCAGCAGAACCATAATAATTCAATCTATTTCCCTCCCAAGCATGACCATACTCATGATTTCTACCTTCTACCTTCTTACATCAAAGCTATATTACATTATTAATTTTAAAGGTTAATTGTGGATAGAACCCTGTAGTTCTGTAGTTGCAGATAGACCTCTCGAGTGAAAACCATGACTCTTTTACCCTTCGAGAAAAAGAAATTGCTTCCTTCGACAAATAGATATCCTGAGAGTAAAAGAGTCAAAAAAGGTTCACCCAGGGGCTCTATCAGCAGAATAGAACTACAGGGGGTCAATCCCAATTGGACGATAATACAACGGGTCTATCTGCACTTAACCCTTTTTTATGTGCAAATCACAAACCATGCATTTGGTGACCACTTTTCTTGAAAGTTTCAGTTGGAGTTATGAACTAATAATTGACGTCATGTCTACAGATGCTCCATCTCACATGGCTTTTAGCCACTTGAAAAGCCTCCAGGCATACTTGCTATGTATTGGAAGATTCAAAAGATTCATTGGCTTTATTGGAAGATATTTATATTATTTGTTGCCTCTATTAAAGGAGTCTAAATTCGATCTATTAGTTAATTATAGTATATCTCTATTTAGGACTTTCCTCTATTGTAAGGTTTCCTTTTCTTATTAGAGTTTTTCTTTTATGAGGATTATACAATATGTTTAAGTACGGAGTATAACCTCTTAATAGTCAATGAGAATCAATAAGAATATAGTTACTCTTCCCTCTTTTTGTTTCAACATGGTACCAGAGCAAGTTCTTAAATCCTAGGGATCTTTAATCTTTCTTAGTCTTTGTGCCACTGAGGGTCTTTCTGCCACCATCATTTCCCCTCAGCTCAAGATTTTAAATATCAGTTATTAGGGATTTATCTGTAAAATCTCATGAATGTGAAAATATGGTGATAAATAATAATAAATATGTTATATGGTGATAAATAACATTTATTGATGTTTGAGTATGCTAGAAATTGATTTGAGATCAATTCAATGTATATATATGAATATAGGAGTGAAATCATGCATTATATACACGAGCCTGAAATTTGAAAAAACAAACAGTTAAGAGTATATGTGTTTTACACATTGATGCTGTTCGAATCTAGAAAAACTCAAAAAATAAAAGTTGAAGGTCTCTTCAACAGCTTTCCAACAAATCTTAAATCACCTCATTCCGAGGTTGGATGAGAAAGTTACAGTCAAAATATCAAAGATGGTTTTCCCAGTCAGACTAGGTTTCCCGGTTCGGGTCAAACTGGTTTGTTTCGGGTTTGCCTCTATAAATACATGTGTTTTTCACAAAAATTCTTCTCTTTGATGATATCTCTGAACCCTAATAGTCACTCTCTCCCCCTCAAAAACCCTATATCAATTTCTTGTGAATTTTGTGAGCTTTGTGAAGTAAAATACCGATACAAAGGCGAGCATCAACGTGTGACAAGGGAGAACGGTTTTGTTTGCACTTGTGGATTGCTTGCTGTTTGTTTCAGAGGCTTACACACGAGATTAAGGCAAGATCATCTTCATCCAAACCTGCACCCTTACTTAATAAATGATTTAATATGTTTAAATCAATATTTAAATCAATGTTTTACATGTTTAGGCTTAAACCAATGTGAAAAAGATGAGATTTTTAATGATTAATCTTAAACCAATGTTAGATCTATATGGTTTTCTCGCTGTTATGTTAGTGACATGATCATGATCATTAGGGTTGCTTGTATTTTTATTTTTTAGCTTATTAATCATGCTTTAATCATGTTCTAATCATGCTTAAACCCTAGAGTTACAATTAATTGAGTTATCATGGTAATTATAGGTATTTAAACCATAGATTTGTGATACTTAAGTATGAACATATTTAAATCAACTTATATCTGTTTTATGAGTTTTTGCAAACATGTTTATGCTAATCATGTCAATAACTAGGGTTTAAGTGAGAATTTTTGATTAATTAGGATGTTAATCCTAATTAGATTAAATCAAAAGTTTGATTTTTGTTGAGATGATTTTCTGTTACTTAATGTTCATGTTTTTAATCTTGTTATATGTATCATGATGATATAAATAATTTTTAAATAAAGTTACAAGTTAGGCAAACCCAAAAACCTAAGAACCAGGTCCTGCTCTTGCCGATCGACCGGCGCCCTAGGGGCGGTCAACCAGTAAAGTCCTATGCGTGCACGATATGCACAATGCTCTGTTCGGTCGACCGACGCCTTTGGGGCGGTCGACCGACTTAGGTCATTTTTGACATGTAGTTTGGTTGATTTTCTTGCTATTTTGGTTGCGTTTGCAGGGTTTGAGCTGCACTACTTTGCACGTACAGTCATGAATACACACGTACAGTGTCGTAGAACACACACGGTTATCCTGAAAATGATTAATATGGATATAGTGGCGATTACATCTGAAATACGAGTTTTGAGTTCACACACCGAGACACGTGCACGAATGTTTGAACACACGTTTTGATTGAGTTTACATACATAGTTGAGATGCATAACACATGTTTAAGTTGATAGTTGTTGGTATAACACATGATCATGTATAATTTATCAGTTGTGGATGTACGGTGTAAATATTTCCCCGTAATAAGACCGCGACTGTACCACACTAGGAGTGTTTGGACGTTTTCCCGTAATGAGACCTCGGCGGTACCAATACTCGAAGATGATCAGGGTGTTTCGAATTTGGGCTAATACGCCTACATTCCGTTGTACGATCATCTGGATGCATCATCCGGAATAGGGGAGATAAAACCTATTGTCGCAGAATGATTGAGTTAGGACGTTGAATCCACATGATATTGTGTGAACCTTACAAGAATATCGTTATTTGATAAAGGTATATATATACACAATTGTAGTTTGCTCCCATGCTCCCAAGAGTAGAGTATGATTTTGAGGTTTGACAGATATGGTCTGTTTTATGGGAATGATTATGTTGGATGATACTCCTTATGTTTGTGCCAACTATCCGAGGGTAGTCTGAGTTTTGACATAGCTCACTATGTGTGAGGGTTGGAGATTGTAGTTTTACTTTCATGTATTGCTTCTTTTTACTTCTTAGTTGGGATTAATGATTAGCGATTTACAATTTGAGATATATGGTATATACATGAGGGTTTTCTTATTTGGATTATTTCGCTCGACGTACCAGTCTCGTGTTGTGGATTTCTAATTATTGTTTTTTTTAGATTGTTTATTTTTTAGTTCGGTGTTAATATTTAGGTATCTACAATTTAAGACATATGGTATATACATAAGAGTTTTCTTGTTTGGATTATTTCGCTCGACGTACTACGTCTCGTTTTGTAAAAATCTAAATATTAATTCTGTTAAATACGAAAAAAAATGATCTAGGTAGACTATGCTTAATAGGTAGAGACTCTATTTCATCCAGCAGCCCTTTTCCTGGGGGTGGATGAAGGTGATCTTGTTGTAGCGCTCTGACGCTCGTATAATTTCTCTTTTTATTTTAAATTTTTTTCAGGCAGCTCAGAGTTTCGAAGAGCCGTAAAATGACGAAGTTCTAGTATAGTCACCGTCACATGATTTTAGCATTAGAGGCTCCACTGTAGTTTTGTATTTTCATTCATACATTAGAGTTTGTATTTCATTTTTATAAAGGCCTAATGCTTTAGTGATACTTCATTTGACTCGATGTATTGAGACATATTTCACTTGTTTCCGTTTTAGATATACTTTATTTTGTTCATTTGAGACATGATATAATTATTTGGGTATCTCCTCTGTATTCATCATGTTCATTGCACTATTATCATATTCTTTTGCCTGTTTTATACCTACATTTTTTTATTCTACTAGAGGATATTACTGTGATTGGTGAAACGTGTTAATGCACTATGTATGTGCATAGCAGGTTTGACATCCTTGGATTCACCTTGGGTGTGACGCCAGGGGCGTCATATTATCTGACGATCAATATAAAGGATAAGTAGTATTTATCGGAGTGATATTACCAGATAGTGTATATACATAATATAATATCTTAAAATGTAATCTAACTATACTTAATGAATTATAAGCATACCAAAACGTAAATAATCATGTTTAAGATCACTAACTAGTGGTAGAAACTTCTTTATCGCACGATGAAACCATTCGAGTGCATAGTTAGTAAAAATGGAATGACATACAAGCAAATAACAAGGATAACATAAAGAATAAAGAATCATCGAACATAATTATTGTGTAATCATGAGATTAAAAACTAACTAATTTGAGATTTAATAGTTATGAACCATGTCAGTATTCATAAACAAATATAAGCTAATCACCAAACAACCAAGTTTCAAAAGCAACAAATAGTTTATAATTCTTAAACATCCAAAGAGCAAACCCAAACCAAAAGCCGATAATTTCAATATTTTGAGCGGACAATATCAGCCGATAACTCACTTTATCACCACATTATCGTCGATAAACCTCCAAAAAAAATAACCAATTTAAAATCAAACTTATCATAGCGGAAGGCCCCCAAAATCTATAAATCGCTGATAATATCAGTTAATCGGCCAATATTTAAAACACTGCCTCGGTGGCGGCGATCTTACTTTTGGCTTTGTTATGAGCAATATTTCTATTTTCCTCCTCTTTAGCTTCAAAGGCTTTAATCTCAATTTTGACTTTTTTATTATGCGTCTTAATTTCGTTGCCTTGCATATTGGATTGGTCTAGTGATCTTCAATAAAACCCCTAATCCCGGTTTTATAATTTCTATAATATACTTCATGTAAGAGGCATTTGCCATAGGGTTTCTCATAGAAAGACTTATTTATATTCAAAAGTTTGGTTTAGTCCGCCTTCACTTGATCTCATGCTTATCGGACTCTAGCTCACTTAGCTTTTTTTCTTCTAGGATCAAACCTCGATTTTCTTGATCTCAACATTATTCTAGCGTCATCTACTAATTTCACCTTTAGTGATTTTGTGTGTTCCTACTTGATTTTCTTTAAATCTCAGCATAGTCTTCAACTAACATGGAATTTTCGCACCATGTATGGGACGGTCTTTTATCTCACTTGCGAGATTCTTGTTATTAACATTGTTCATGAAGTCTCTTTTGACTTTTATGCCTTGCAAATCTTTTTTTGGTCGACGTCACTTGCAAAGTTTTTCTCTCGACATTATCTTCACCTCTTTTGGTCGATTGTTAGTATGATCAGGTTCATTCCTATCACTTTTACATTAATATGGTCGAGATACCACGAGGAGAAAATTGTTCCACTCTATTTGTTTGGGTAAGTTATCATCAATTATTGATACGTCGAAGATACTATGACGAAAAAGTTTTTCCAACTCTTTTATGGACAAGTTTTGCTTTGTTAAGCATCATGCTCCAGCTTAAGGGGGAGTATTGAAAGATTCAGAAGATTCATTCGTTTTATTGAAAGATTTTATATTATTTGTTGCATTTACTAAAGGAGTTCAGATTCGACGTATTAGTTAATTATAATATCCTTATTTAGGACTTTCCCCTATTGTAAGTTTTTTATTAGAGTTTTTCTTTTATGACGATTATACAATATGTATAAGAATAGAGTTTAACCTCTTAATAATCAATGAGAATATAGCTATTCTTCCCTCTTCCTTTTTGTTTCAACACTATGAAAGGAAAAGCAAAGAACATATTCTAAAGAAATGTTTTAAAAAACTAGCGCCTAGCCACGTAGGCAGTATGTAGGCCTCCTGCATTGTTCTTGGGAGTGCCTAGGGGAGAGCAGGTTGCTTATGCAGACTGCACCACTTAGGTCTTCGTCGTAATTTCCTACACTATAGCCTTCACATCTTCTAACCTTCTCTGAACTCCACCAACTGTGAACACCTTCATCTCCTCTGACCTTCAGCAAAACCTTCTCTACCACCACTTAAGAAATCCACTTGGGCACCTAGTGGCGCCTAACGCCTTTTATAACATTGGCATGTATTATCAATTATTAAAACTAAAAAATAAAAAAGAAAAGGAAAACCGCCTAGGTTCAGCCTAGGCTCTATGCTTTGGGTGCGAGGCCTAGGCTGCCTAACAATTTCTGTAACCTTGTTCTAAAGTCTCAATCATGAGGTTTGACACCAAGATCTCTTGAAACATGGTGCTATGCTACTATGCCAGATAATCACCTTACTCAAAAGCTCATTTGAGGCTTCTGTGAACTTGCAATAGGTCAAGCAAACTTAATTGTATATCATATCTGTACATGGTCCATTGGCATTATGGAATCTACAAAGTAAATAATATAGAACAGAAATGTCCTATCAGAATGTGCTTGTGAAATGTTAAACTTGAAGAAATTGACAAAACTGAAGAGAAGAAATAATCTCTGATATTATAAGCAAAGACCATTAGATTTTCATAACAGTCAAAAAGGAAGTTTAGGAGTATCTGAAACAGAGTCCATGGGAGTTTTCGGATTGGAGTTTTGGTTTTGGTAAATTCAGTATCCCCTTTGGAGTTTGGCATTTCATTTTGGTACCCCTAGAACAATATCAAAATGAAAAGTAGAAAGGTTAGTCTTGTTTCTTCTCCTTGGATAGGCTTTCCCAACTAATACATTGTTTTCTTTTCTTGTAAACAGACCTTAAACCCAAATAGCGTAATGGTAAACATTAAAAGGAACAGTTGAGGGTCAGTATTCTAACAAATTAGTAAGGTTTAAAGATCTAAACATTTGGTGAATATAGTAACTTCGTAGTTATTTTGGGATTAAAGTACGGATTTCGAGTTAAAACATGGGTTGTCTGAGTTAGTTTTTGTTAAAAATCCCAACCATGAGTTGGTTTCTATTAAAGATTCCAGCCACTACACCAAAATTCCCAAATTGTGGTGAGGGTTGAGAGAGATAATTTTATACTTTAACATGCTCCGCATGTTGAGCACCTTTTTTATGGGGACCTTGACTCACAACAAAAATAATATTTTTTAAATCTTATTTAAATTCATGGCTGGTGGGATTTGAATCTTGGTTGATCTGATAATACCATATTAAAGATCCCTATCACTAGACCAAGATTCCAAAGTTGTGTTGAGGGTTGAGGGCTATAATTTTATAGTTCCTTACGGGTTGATGGAAAATTCAGATAATGCTGAGTTCAAATTTAACACTTTAAGTTAGTAGAATCTCTCCAAGAATTTCAACTATAATCAGAGGGCGTATTCCTAGGAATTATGAAACCTAAGCAAGTTTCTTACAAAAGTTATTCTTAGAGGGCTCATTTTTCCCTTCTTCCTGCCAAGTTCATCTGATGAAGATCAGTATGGATCCAAGGGGAACTACAAGACATGGATGTAACCGTAACTCAAATTCTGTATTTTTCTGCTTTAGACAGCTTTAGACAAGTAATGATAGTAAGCTTGTCATTTACCTTCTACTAAGGAAGGTGAACATTTTCTTATCCTTCAAAAGATTAGATGCATTAAAAGCATTCATTTGATAATGCTTTGAAGACTATATATGCTCCCTCATTAAGTATTCAGTGTTATAGGTCAATCATACTGACAATTTTATATAAAAGAAACATAACTTCGAGACAATTTCATATATGCTCCCTCATTAAGTATTCAGTGTTATATGTTACATAAGCATTCGTTCTGTAGGTTAATCATGCTGATAACTTCGAGACAATTTCAAGAGAAGCACATGATACAAATAAACATGCATCACAAGTAATGTTATAAGTACCTTAATTTCATAAAATAACAAGAAAACTAATGGAAGTTATGAAAGGAGACATAAGGTTGACAGAGTAGCTTACGATTCGCTCAGAATCATCGCCCTTGATCCAGTAATTCCCATGACACGCAAGTCAATATTAAATTTATCCTTAAGAACTGCAGCCTGAAGATTAACGAAAAAATGAAGGTGACATCCTGATTTAAGACATATAGTCCATTGTAATTTATCTCATAATATGCAATAAAAAGCATAACACTATAAATAATGGATAATAAATATGACAGAATATGAGGTCTAAGACTTACTGTAAAATAAAATAGAGAATAAGGGAGATGACAAGCATGCGTAAAAGATTTCCTCTACCAGCCACTAGAAAAGCTATGATGGATCATCCAAAAGGATGGCTTGCACTAGTCATCATGTCTTCAACCTCTATGTTGCACCTTGGTAAAAATGAAGAGGTTAAAGACTTCATCCATGCATCAAGTGGTTGTAAAATGAATGAATGGTACCTAAATAATACTAGCGAACCCACTTAATTCATGGGCAAATGATGATCACTGCTCATCTATATATGTTTGAAGGCAAAGAAATCATGATGACTGGTGTTTATCATTCATTTGAATGGAGCGTGAAGACTCTGGATCATCCATTTTAGATCGTTCATCATCGATTTCATTTATATCAAGCTTCCTAGACTGGATGCTCATCTCCCTTATTCTCATAAAATGCAGTGATATGCAAAAAAACATGAATATTGGATCGTGTCAGAATAAAGGCACCGTACTTACTGATAAACTGATATCTCTAGGACGGAGTGAGAATATAGATAGCATAATGCAGCAAGAAAGTTTGAAATATTACCATTTTTACATGATATAAGACAGTTAATATAATGTTTACTACAATTAGCTTAAATGGGTTAGTCATGATTCAGCAGTTTGCATTGTTGACAGTATATTTTGCGCAATATGTTGCTCATAAATTTTTAAAGAATACAAATTCT
>BQKN01000236.1:298915-324356 GCA_022839385.1 Asparagus kiusianus
TAGTTGAGTGTGTTAATCGGTGAGATCTATTGGGTTAGAATTGTTACTCTAAGATCTAGCCAAGAAAAAATGAACAATTTTATGTTGCAAAGCAGAAGAAAATAAGAGGAAGAGAAAAGGAAAATCTTCTCCAGACATGGTATGCATCTTGTCACCTTGTGGTTTGGCATTATGCAATATGTTTTGAACATTTCTTTAGAAGTCAATTTAATGGAACGAAGAAAGGTTGAGAAATACTTAAATAAATAACATTCCGATATTATCCCTGTTAACCCCTCCCCCTAACCACACACAAAAAAAAGAAAATAAATATTTAAGTAATTGATAATGTAATGAAAAACAACATACAAAATGTTTCTTGAGGATGTTTAATGAGGACAAGAAATGGTAATATTTGATTAGTTGATATATTTTTAAATTTTGAATTTTGAAATTTAAAATTTAAAATTTAAAATTTGAATTTTGAATTTTGAAATTTAGTTTAATTTTAGTTGAGTGATTTGAGGGATTGTTGTTTGTTTCTATTTTTATTGCACGTTGTGTGCACGTAGTTTTTTTTATAAATAAGGTTGTATGATACTATTAAAAATCAATGAATTATTGAAAATTAAAATAAAATTTGAGTTGGCTTAATTTGGGTGTGAAACCTAGGCCTTGGGTGTGAAACCCTAGGCCAATACATGTTCCTCTTCTTCTAGCTGTCAAACATTTATCTTCTCCCGTTCATCTGTTCATCTCACAGCCTCGCTGCCCTCACCCCTTCTCTTCCACAAACTACCGATCTCTCCCTGCTCTCCTTACCTTCGAGCAGCCGTCGTTCCCGCCTCCGTAAGCCGTTAGAACCACCTCAATGGTCGTTGATTTCCCGCCGTCCTCCACTTTTCGAACCGCCGTTTATTTCGTCTTGACGCCGTTGCCGGCCTCGTCCCGATGCCTGCCACCTGCATCGACCCGACGACTACTCGTGGGACATCGCACCGCCCTCATCCCGTCGTCACGTCGTCATCAGTTCAACACCGTCGCACTCGGATCTTCGCCTCATCATCGTCATCCAGTTCACCGTTGTCGTCACACCACCTCCAGAGGTCTCTCATGTCGAGTTTGTTCAGACCGACGAATGTTTCGTTTTCTTTCGTTCCTCTTTATTTTTCTGTCAATCTCATTTTGTTAGTTAATTGCATGAATATATTACCTCTAAACTCTTATCATATATTCACTGCTTAAAGTATAATTGTGAGTTGAGAGTAACCGAACATGTGATTGTTAAAACTTGATATTGATTGTAAAACTTGTGCAATGATAATGAATATTGCAATTAAATTGATCAAGATTGGAATTGTTCATAATTGTCAATGCAAATCTTATTAAAATCCATCTGTCACATTAATTGTTTTTAAATTAATTTCCTACCAAATATTATGAATTTTGACGAAACGGTGCGTGTTGTTTAAAATTAGATCGTTGATTTCGATAGACCTCTTCCCCCGTTTCGCATCATTTTGGTATCAGAGAATGGTTCTAGGGTAGGAATTTTTTTATTTTTTTGAGTCTTTTAATTGATAAAACAATCATTCATCTCATTTAGTTGTTAGTACATGTCACTCGCACATGTCTACCATATCGATTAGAAAAATCAAATGAGTCAACTAGTGAGTCAAGCATGTCAGGCAGTGTAGAGTCCGAACTCCTTAAGAAATTCGGTGAACTAGCAGCACGATTTGACGACACTAATGAAAGGCTTGCTAGGCTCGCAGAAGCGCGCGTTACAACTCCGCCACGAGATCAAGGCTATGGATACCCACTGTAAGGTCATGGGTACATCGTTCATCGACCCCCACCTCAACTTGTGCCTGATCCACCAACCTTTGATGGTAAGATCAATCCAGAAACTTTCTTTGACTGGCTGAAGAGCATGGATCGCTACTTCAATTGGTACGTCCTGACGAAATCCCAGAAAGTCAAGTTTACCACAATGAAGCTCATCGGAACCGCCTGTCAATATTGGTCCAACTTTGAAATGATAAGGCATATTAGAGGTGAGTTACCAATTTTTACTTGGTGAGAAATGACCGACGAACTGAAACGAAAATATCTCCCGCCATCATTTATTCATAGATTGCTAGATAAGTGGCATTGTCTTACTCAGAGAACCAAATCTGCAGAAGAGTACGTTGCTCAATTTGATGAATTGTTTACTCGATGTAGCAACATTGAGCAAGAGGCACTAATAAAAGTCTTGTCAAAGTTTAGAGCCGGATTGAGAAGTGACCTCCAAACCGAATTCTTTGCTCGAGGAGTAGACACCTTTGAGAGAACTTACGCCTTAGTTCAAGATCTAGATGAAGCCAAATTCCACCAATCTCATAGAGGTCAGGATTTTCGAACTCATTCCTCCTAGTCTTCTCGTGTCACTACCTCTACTCAGCCTCCGAGTCAATTTAGCCCTAGTTATTCTCAGTCTAGAGTCGATCCCAATGGTCAGAAATCAGAGAGAGATCTCTCTAAACTTAGCCTAATAATTCAGTGTTACAATTGTCAAGGATATGGGCACGTTGCTACTGTCTGTACAACTCCGTTCAGAGTTAGAATCAATAAGCCGCCTATAACGGAATCAAAATCTATTATTGAGGAAACCGTTAACCAGGTCATAGATTTGACAGAATCTAACTCTGATAAGAAAATTCATGATAGTATAATCGAAGAATCATGCACTTCCGTTCCTTCTGAAACTATCCATGCAATTATGGAGTTAACTAAAATTCCAGGCGATGACAACACTCCGACTATTCCACAAGCTACCCTTTTGATCACGGAGTCCACTGATGTTATCCCTGAAGTTGTTCTTAAAATTAAAACTTCAACTCCTCCTGAACCAACCCCCGTGACTGAAAACGTTGTTGGTATTCTCCACGAAGTTCTCCCGGACAAACATGACATCCAACACGTTCATGATTTGGTTCTTGAAGCAATTCACTCAGATATTTGTATGGGAGTTAAAACTCAAACTAAGCATAGTGAAATAACTATCATATTAGATGTCAAACCCCCATGTATTGTCCCGATAGTTACTCACACATACACTGATCCATTTTGGGAATATATAGTGATTATGGACATAATGAGCACGAGTGTTTTCATTTCCTTTCTGTCTCA
Source organism: Asparagus kiusianus (assembly GCA_022839385.1). NCBI lineage: Eukaryota > Viridiplantae > Streptophyta > Magnoliopsida > Asparagales > Asparagaceae > Asparagus > Asparagus kiusianus. Next base: position 302,069 of record BQKN01000236.1, read on the forward strand.
AGTTGAGCGCACAAAAACACTCCTCATTCACGCATTTGTTTGCATGTTCCTCAGTATCACTGCTAGAGTCAAAAAAAAATTATGCATCTTAACAAAGGAACAGTTAATTATTCCATTTGATAGAGGACGTCATGCATACTAGACACTTTGTTGAGTTTAAATCTGCCATTGATAGCATTGTTCGAGTTTGCATTTCATATATAGTCATTTGAGTGATTTGCATCATTTTGTTTTGATTTGCATTGATCATATATTGGTAATCAGTGATCTAACTTGAATAAATACATTGTTAACTGAAATGAATGATATGAAGTCAGGACATAATTTAAAACTGTTAATGATGATAATTAAGATGGTTTGGACTTGTCTAATACAGTTTATTTATAGCTGTTTAAGATTTTACATGATATTTATGAACTTTTCCAACTCTTGAAATGATTAATGGCAACATTTATTGATTTTGGTCATAGTTCTATTTTCAATATTGAGTGATTAAACAGTCACAATGTTATTGGCAGTCCACTAATATAAGCATGACCCTAGCTTATTATTTCTGAGAGTTTTTTCACCTTACCCCCACTTCTATATATTCACCCAAGCTGTAGTGAATTTTGATAATATTTTAGATGGTGAATTAACAATATAATTTAACTAATGATTTGAGATGCAGAAAAATAACTGACAACAGATTAAGATACAGACAGAGTATATCAAAGATGACAAGTTTCTGTAGCTAACTCGACAGAGTCGAGTTTTCTCCCACCCGGGAAGAATAATGAAGACAATAAATGGTAATATTTGATTAGTTGATATATTTTTAAATTTTGAAATTTGAAATTTAAAATTTAAATTTTGAATTTTAAAATTTAAATTTTGAATTTTAAAATTTAAAATTTAGTTTAATTTTAGTTGAGTGATTTGAGGGATTGTTGTTTGTTTCTATTTTTATTGCACGTTGTGTGCACGTAGTTTTTTTATAAATAAGGTTGTATGAGATTATTAAAAATCAATGAATTATTAAAAATTAAAATAAAATTTGAGTTGGCTTAATTTGGGTGTGAAACCTAGGCCTCGGGTGTGAAACCCTAGGCCAATACATGTTCCTCTTCTTCTAGCTGTCAAACATTTATCTTTTCCCGTTCATCTGTTCATCTCACAGCCTCGCTGCCCCCACCCCTTCTCTTCCACAAGCTACCTATCTCTCCCTGCTCTCCTTACCTTCGAGCAGTCGTCGTTCCCGCCTCCGCAAGCCGTTAGAACCACCTCAACAGTCGTTGATTTCCAGCCGTCCTCCTCCACTCTTCGAACCGCCGTTTATTTCGTCTTGACGCCGCTGTCGGCCTCGTCCCGACGCCTGCCACCTGCATCGACCCGACGACTACTCGTGGGACATCGCACCGCCCTGATCCCGTCGTCGCGTCGTCATCAGTTCAACACTGTTGCACTTGTCGTCATCGGATCTTCACCTCATCATCGTCGTCCAGTTCACCGTTGTCGTCGCACCACCTCCAGAGGTCTCTCACGTCGAGTTTGTTCAGACCGACGAAGGTTTCGTTTTTTTTTTGTTCCTCTTTATTTTTCTGTCAATCTCATTTTGTTAGTTAATTGCATGAATATATTACCTCTAAACTCTTATCATATATTCACTGCTTAAAGTATAATTGTGAGTTGAGAGTAACCGAACATGTGATTGTTAAAACTTGATATTGATTGTAAAACTTGTGCAATGATAATGAATATTGCAATTAAATTGATTGAGATTGGAATTGTTCATAATTGTCGATGCAAATCTTATTAAAATCCATTTGTCACATTAATTATTTTTAAATTAATTTTTACCAAATATTATGAATTTTGGCGAAACGGTGCGTGTTGTTTAAATTAGATCGTTGATTTCGATAGACCTCTTCCCCCGTTTCGCATCAATGTTACCCTTAAAAATGTTGAAACTCCTATGCATAAGCAAATGTTCAGCATAAAAAAAAAGAAAATGGTTCCTCATCCATTCATCAGAGTATACTATCACTAACATTTTGTTCATTTACAACTATGACGTATGAACTAACAAGAGCAATTATGTGAACTGATATCTCCAAAGTTTTGAAGGATCAACAATCAAATTCAAGTCAACAAGCAACATGAAGATGATACTAAATTATGTAGATAATCACCTATGTTTTTTCTCCTAACTCAACTTTCTTGCAAGCCCAATTGGTATGCAACTATTAGTAGAAACAAGTTGACACAAATCGAAGATTGATGAATCATTGAAGAACCATGATACAATAATCTATACCCATCATTATGTCTATAATCCATACCTAGATATTATACCTAGCAAAAATTGGGCAAGATGTGGAAGCTCATTTTGCTAAATAAGTTATTAAGAGATAGCCATGTAATGAGGGCTAGTGTTTTAAAAATTAATCGATTTTATCGATTCATCGCTGATTATAGGGCTTAGGTCATGGCCAATACGGTTTCCGAAAAAATTTATCGCATATCATTTTTTACCAATTTGACCCGACATATTGGTGTAAATCTGATAAAGTGGTCGATCTCTCATGACTTAAAAATTACCTGATTTCCAATAAATTTACATTCTACGTGAATCGGTTAGGATTTGGAGGCAAAAACCTCTTTTTTCCATAACCGGCCACATTCACTAAACAAAAAGCGTGCTATCTTATTTTACTTCACATCCGCTCATCACGTGACCCAAATCTCTAACTCCACTGTTCTCTCCCCCAAATCGCTCGCAAGATTCTCACTCGAAGACCTTTGTTGACAGCCTCGCTCGAAGAACCTCTTCGGATATTTCATTAAATGTGCTTAGATTACATTTTAGGACATTACATTATATATGCTCACCATCCAATATGACATTCCAATTTTTACTACTTGTCCCCGATTTATCCCTGATAATCGGGATCCGATATGAATTTTGGTTGTCCGATATATTTCTAATAACCGGTATTTGTGAGGCTCACCCTTCAAGTTACCTTGAAAGTTGTGGATCTTACCACTTCTTGCTCTTGCTAGCTCATTTTGCTAAATGACCCGCCGCCTCGTAACCACTGAAACCCATATATCTATTATTTGAATTCAAATCTAACCGCTAGGACGTAACTCTACCTCAATTGTCCTTGAGCTGTCTTATCTCTATGAACCTCACATATACATGGAAAGCAAAGTTGAGGACTTCTCCTTGGAAGCACAATAAAAGGGCAAAAGGCAAACAAAAGCTTAGTACATAGAGAGAGCATGAGCGCATATATAAGGCTTCACAAGCCACTATAATATAATATAAGCAAGTCACAAAACACAAGAAATGGTCAGTTAGGCCTGGGTTGTCTACGAGAGTAAAGTATCAATTAAGACCGGAAGGCATCAACCTTATAAGAAACAACCCGTCTAGCTTCTAGGCTACTGCATAAGGTTGCAGAGAATATTCCTGCTCACCCTAGCAACCATAAGGCATCCAACAATGAACTAATCTGGGGAAAGAGGAGACTGCCAGCAGTGAATGCCATCTCCCCCATCCTCTCCTCCCCTTAAAATCTAACTGAGAGAGCAACAGGAAAAAAAAGTACTGAGCAGATGGGGGTGGGGGTGAAGAGAAAGAGAAGGGAAATGTGAAATAAATCAAAAGAAGGAATAAATAAGTTGTCAATAATAAATCAGTTCAAGAAAAGGTGAAATACATAAGCTAAGATGTTTTCTGCCAATGAACAAATAATCTGTTATATAAATGAAACAAACATGCCTTAAAACTCTCTGATACAGAAAGAACATGCAAGTATTGAGAGTTTTACTTACTGATATATCCAGCTACTGCATGTCAGATAAGGAAATAGTAACAGGCACAATAAAGGAATCTAACATTTAAGGTACCTGATCCCTAAGCTGGTCGAGTAGTGTACTACCAATCAAGCCAGGTCCAATTATGCCCATGGCTAATGTTGTTTTTGAGAGATAAAATCTAGAGTGTGCAGCCCGTAGTGCTCTTACGCAGTTTTCTTGCTTCAGTACCACAGTGATGTTATACTCACTGCAACCTTGAGCTATAGCTCTTACGTTTATGTTAGCCTGAAAGATAATACTAGTTCAGTAATTCCCATAAGTAAATATTGTAATAAGTAATAAACTACATGGATTTTCTCGAAATATAATCCAGGAAATAGACTAGTTTAGTATGCTAAGTTGTGAGTTCTTCCCATACATATATTATCATAACCTACAAAGGATTTTCTTGAAAAATAACCCAGAAAATACCTTTGCTAATGAATCAAAAAGAGTAGCACTAACTCCAGGAGTGCTTGCCATTTTCTGGCCAACTGCAGCTAGGATGCTACAATTGTGGATGACCTCAACCTGCAAAAAGAAGTTCTAAGTTACCAAAAGAGGAAAAGATGGAAACACAGATGAAAGTTCCGCCCTGGAGCAAGTAGCATAAAAAAATTGTAGTGAGAATTCAAACCTGAGAAAATAGTCCAGAAATTATAGCTGTATGTCAAAAATGCAAAAGACTCGTCGAAAAAATAATTTTCTTATTCATTTTCTTCTGTTCATCTATTCTGTGTTCTTTGAGTTCATGGTTCACAAGTAGAGCAAGAAAAAATCACAGGGAAACATTGAGAATTTGAGATATAGGTAAGCCATGGAGAACTAACAATGGAAAGGTGTGGGATACAGTAAGCCTTGGGTCCCTGCTTCTACCATAGGGACTAGGGCATATAAGTCGGAACTGGGGACGCTATAGAGACCCGTGACCGGGTTCAATCGTCCTAAATTCGTGTGGAACATGATCCGATTCACCAACTCCAGCGGTCGATTTAAAATTCTCAGCTTTCGTTACATTTTTTATGGCACTTGTACTTGTATCCCGCACTTTTTATCCTTATCCCGCAGCATCTTCTGTTGTGTAACTTCTGAGCATGAAATATTTCGAAATTATAGATATAAAATTATAAATTATATCCACCACGTTCCACGAAATACTAGAAGCACTCGCTTCGCTGCGCCCAACAATTCTTATTCACATGAAAGCCAGTTAAAATTTGGAAAAAAAACTATTTTTTAAAAGAGTAAACACTAAAAAACACAAGAAATTAAGCAAATAAAGTATGCATACCTTATTACAACATGATTGTCAAGGTTTTTTTTTAACCATTACTGATTTCAACTAGCATATTTCTTAAATTTGACTCTTGCAAAACCTCTCGTTCCTACATTTAAGAAATGAACCGAAAGTGTACCACTTACCCTCGCGTACCCCTCGTACCCGATTCCTAATGAGAGGCGTACCACTCTCCGTACTCATCCCGTGAACGACCAGGGTTCCATGCAACTATGGGCTAGGGCTTCATGCCTAGCCCCTCTCTCTAGCTAATGGTGGACAAAATGGGCAAATACTGCACGGCAACAAGAACATTGAGCCCTTCGAAGGCAACAGAGGGGAGGAACAACAGAGGGGCTGCAATCTAGGAGTGGGTTTGGCATCTCAAAGGTGCTAGCACTTTCATTACCAACTTTCATTACCATTGTTAATGAAAGTACTCTAGAGGAGGGTGAATAAGGTAATTGCTAATCTAATCCGATATTAATGTCAAATTAAAACTTATTAACTAATATATCCTAACAATAATATACAAAGAAATATGCAAGGACATACAATGAGCAATAGGCGATATAAACAATAAGACAATGATAAGTGCGCTAATGCCAAACACAAACAAACAACATGATCATGGAGTTCGATCACCCTTGACCTACGTCTCCGCTCCTCACCCTCGAGTAGATTCTCCACTATCATAGCAAAAATCACTACACAGTCGGTTTTCAACGCTCACCGATAACGTTTACAAATCACACGATTATCAATACACAATACACTCTTCTAAGTGTTGGCCTACCTGTATCACCTTCCTCAAGTGCTTGGATTTACTACCTCTCCCTAAGCTTTACAACCAACGTCACTCCTCTTAGAATTGATCACGGTCTATCCCAACCACTCCTCTAAGTGTCCTTATGTATTACAAATTGATCTCACAAAATTAAGCTCAAATAAAGATTTTGTTCTCTAAACAAAATGAGAACTAAAATGAAAGCCCACTCAATTGTTACACTCTCATAACCCAAAATATACAATATGTGAAATAACTTAAGCTCAAGTGGTTGTGTGTGAAAACAATGAGTATAATGAAATAAAACTCAAATCAATCTAGCATAAATACATAAGAATCAAAATATCAAATAGCTAGAAGATGAGTTTAGAAAAACTTCTCTAAAACAAGCAAGAGAGATAGAGATGTGAAAATTTGATGCTCAAAACAAATTGATCTCCTCTTGTGAAACTCTCTTCACATAAACAACACACTAAAATTTTTCTTTAAAACACTTAAACAAACTCACAAACTTATTTAAAACTTTTCTTGGTTAAACGTAAGTGTTGAGGACTAAGGGGTATATATAGGTTCTTGAAACAAAACCCTAAAACCCAAGAAAAACACAAAATCCAACAAAATCCATGAAAATCAGCAAAACTGAAAATAGTCGTTATAGTGTCATCGATCGACTGATGCACTGTTTAGTCGACTAATGAGCTGACCGTTGGCTGATTCTGGAAAACTATCAGTCGACTGATGAGACCCATTGATCGACTAAAAACACTGTTCAGTCGACTGATGGAGACTGGTTGACTGAGCAGAAACTAAACTGAAAATGCAGAATAGTTTATCGATCGACTAATGCAAGTCATCGGTCGACTGAAAACATTGTTCAGTCGGCTGATGAAGATCGATCGACTGAGCAGAAACTTTTCAACAATTACAGAGCAGCTCATCGGTCGACTGATGAACAGTGTCAGTCGACTGATAAACATGCACAGCCCAATTTTGAATAGTAAATCTGATTTTCAAAGGGTGTTTAAAAATAGCAAATGAATTCCAAAAATTATGAAACTTGGGAAAATATTTATATACATGAATATAAACATGTTAGCAAAGAATTTTTTGAAATATCATTTCCCATTTATGAAAACTTATCATTTTGCAAAATTGGTAAAGCATACGAACTTGTTAAAACTTGATTTTGACGAATTTTTTGCAAACAAGTTTTGAAAACACTTTTAAATAGATTAATAGACTTGAGGAAAGATATAAAATAGTGTAAACAATTCTTTAATACATAAACACATTATTTTTCAAATAAAGATAATAAATATGAAACAAGTATATATGTATATAAATATAACTATTTGTTTCATATCTATACGATTAAGCTTGAAAGCTATAAAGCAAAACGTGTATGTGTGTGGTTTGAGCTTTAAGCATAACACATAAAGTACAAACCTAAAGCACTATAAACAATATACCAAGCTTAGAGATTTTCGTGAAGCTCAATCTAAGTAACGGATGAAGCGATAATGAATCTCGACTTGAAATGCGACGATTTCATTCCTAATTTACTTCCAACCTCCTTTGAATATCATCGTGAAAGCGCAAGTCCAACCAACCTCCGACAGAGGATCTTTGTGTAGAGTACCTAACAAGCAAACACAAACACTCGATAAACGATGTTAGGAATTGTTTATTAATCATCAAAACTAGATTAGATAGTAGGCTCATAAACATGAGACCTAACAGTTAACACGCAATTGCAGATATAAACACGTAGGTTTTTTCGGAGCAGATACACGTCTAAGTACATTATAAACCATCAAATGATAAGTAACAAAGATTGTTTATTTATACTTTGTTTTGTACAATAATTTTAATCGTTTCCTTCTTTAAGTCTTTTAAGAGAGATATACACGTACCACTTTAAAGGTACATTGTGTAACAGAAGTCATATTTAAATAGATCCATTAGAAAGGTGATTTATCAGCCATCTCACTAGATCCTCCTGCTATTAAGTCACAACTAGCCTCCCTTTGCTTTTGTTGGAACCCCCCTTTGCACCTAACCTACTTCACGAGACAACCAATTCACCTAAAAACCTCCCCATTTTTCTTGATTTTTCCAAATACCTTCCCCCAGCTACACTCCTTGAGAAGCTGAAGGAATTCCAGTTGCTGCTTTGTTATTTATCAAGACCCACTTCCTTCTAGATCCATGTCCTTCATGCTTATTTTAGCTTTGACTTGTGTGATGGTTTGCTTTTGATCGCTTGTACGTGCTATTTCAATTACTTCGTAGTATGATTTGCCCTCAAACATTTAGGCTCATTCACAAACTCTGCTTTATAACTCCTATGAAACTTACTCCACAGGAATTCTTAGAAAGCCATGCAATTGTTTCAAATATCTATACTTCCACAGCTATTTCAAGTGCATTGAAGAATACAACCTGAGTGGTATTGGAACACCTATGTGCTACTTCGATTACTTCGGAGTGTGCTTTGTCCTCAAACATTTAGGTTCATTCATGAACTTTATAACTCCTATGAAACTTACTCCTCAGGCATTTCTCAGAGAACCCAGGCAGTTGTTTCAAATATTTATACTTCCAAAGCCTTTTCAAGTGCATTGAAGGGTACAACTTGAGTGGTATTGGAAGACCTACCTGATTGCAAGTTATAACTGGAGACCGTAAGAGCTAAATCTGATAAGCCAATGTCTGATCCACATTAAAGATGCCATTTATGACCGGGATCAAAGAAGTGGCACTGACTATAGATCTTGATAGCATTGTCAAGATTGTACACCAACTCAATTGCAGTTCCTTTATTTTCATGAGCCAACTTTCCCTTATTTCTCAACAAGATATACATGCATACAGTATGACTGTACGAGCTATTCTGCGAAAGAGTTGATTTATTCACTTAGTTTCTAGCAGAAAGGAATTTTCTATTACAATTGAATGCCAAATGTTAATGGCAACACATCAAAATGCCCATTAGTTGGTATATGGATCATAGAAAAAACTTTATACCTTAGAAAGCCTTCCAGCGTCCAGAGCTTGACGAAATCTAGACTCTAATGCATCAGAAACTGCTTTTACTTCTTCTTCTGGCACAGCAAAGCAAACTGAATGCTCACTACTAGCCTGCAAAAACCTAATATTAGCTTTAATCGTTAGCACACCTCCAAGAGACAGCAAAACTGTATAATATACCTGAGATATCATGATAACATTAGCTCCAACATCTTTAACTGTACCAAAAATAGCACTAGCTGTGCCAGGAACACCAGCCATTCCAGTTCTACAACCAAGAGAACATACTAAATGAACACAAGTGACAAGATGGAAGGGCACAATAATAAGATGCAGCAGCAACTGCAGCATCAAAGTGACCTCACCCTTCAACATTAACAAGGGCCAAGTTGTCTATGGTAGCAAATGCTTTGACACAAGACTCCAAACTATCCTCATCCCCATTTTCATTCCCAGTCTGCTGGCAAATCATTGTTCCAGGGGCCGAGAGATTGAAAACGTTCCTAATTAAAATAGGAATGTTATACTTCATCACGGGAATAATGGTGCGAGGATGCAAAACATTGGCCCCGAAATAAGACTGCAAAGAAAGGTTAAATTTTCAGAAATTGCCAGATAAATTCCAACTTATTTCAAAACACATGCTTAGAAACCTGACCATTTCCCATGCTTCCTGGTAAGACAACGTCCTCAGTATCACAGCTTCACTAACTGCAGAGAGAACGAGTTATTCAGCACTGTAATTTATCTTAAGCTGTTTTATTAGTTGAGTTAAGGCATTCCATCCTTCGAAGCTATTTAAATTTTGTGTGATTCAAAGGAATATGTAGTCTAATAGGCCATAGTATTCAGCAGAGACTACTATAAAGAAAATGTAAATTAGAAACCATTATCTTGAAACATTGCTAGACCGGTTGAAGAGTCATTATAACCTCATCATTTTTTTCATATGGAATTTTAAATGAATGATTCTAACTTATGTCCTTGTACTAGGCAGATGAACACAACAGAAAATCAAAATTTATGTTTCAGAATTTAGCATCTTATTCGCACTTAACAAGTGCATCAGCATACTTATTCCATGTACACACTGCTTTTGCAACAAATAATCCTGTTAGGTCAGCTGTATGTATAACGCACCTTAAAAATGGTGTTACAGTAAATGGTTTGCGGTATTTGGTGCTGCACAAATTAGCGCCCCAATGTTTCCTAAGTCGTAAATGACATTGCATGTAGTCGCTTTGGTGAAATGACAAGTAGAAAGATATATAAAATTACAGGCTCATAGCATGAGAAGCAACAAGTAGTGTGGCAAGCAATTTATCACACCACTTGTAAAATTTTGGCTGCAGCCGACAAACTCATTTTCAGGTCAGTAACCTGACTACATCCATAGAAAACTGTTAATACAAACTTACATAGTGATTGGAGTTTCTGCTAACCATTTACTACCAACCAAACAGCCCTTAGACCAAATTGACCCAAATGTAGAAATGAGGATTTCACCAAGGAATCCCCTTAAAACTTTATTATCTTAAGCAGCACATATAAAGTTTACTAAGGTGATATGAAGTTAAATAAAACTAAAACAGAAAATGTTGTGAGAAATGATGAAAAATGTTTCATAACAAAAATTAGATAAGAGGAACCTTTTCTCGGGTCTGCACTATATACACCATCGACGTCAGTCCATATAGTTACTTGACGAGCCTTGACAAGAGCACCCATTATTGCTGCTGAGAAATCACTTCCATCTCTTTTCAAAGTCGTAGGAATGTTTTTAGGCGTACTGGCAATGAATCCAGTCGCAATTATTGTATCAGCTATATCCCCGGTAAACCACTTTTCAAGTCTTTTCCCTGACTCAAAATAGTCAGGGTCTACTTGATTGGCTCCAGTAGGCTTTACAATGAGGACATCCCGAGTATCCATCCAACTGCAAGGCCTTCCACTCTGCATCAAAGAGATAAAGGATATAGAATACTTCTGGAAATCTAATTAAATAATTAATCTCCACAATTACTATGCAGCTGAGAAACCTTTCTTATAACATATGACAACATTTGAGCAGACCACAGTTCTCCATGACCAACAACAAAGTCTGAAAAGGATTCAGTAGCATGACCGGCTGCAAAATATATAAAGATATAAGAAACTGATGCTGATAATCATCAATGAGTAAGAAAAGGACACAAAGAAAACACTTAAGGTTATGCACCAATAATAAATTATAAAGAGGATTCAGTTACATGGCCCACAGCAAAATATGTGAAGTATATGAGAAAATAATGCTGATAATCATCAATGCGGAAAACACAACAGAATAAACTTAAGGTAAAGCATAAGCACTAACCAGCTGAAGAAAGAAGCAAAATAATAACAAGACTATATGAATACAGTTTATATAATTCAATGAATCCAAGCACTAACCAGCTGAAGGGAGAAACAAAACAATAACAAGACTACATGAATATACTTCATATAATTCAATGAATCCTAATTAAGTCTAGAAATACATTTCTTTTCAAGGCATCTACACATCCATTTTAACCAAAAGCAAAATATATATGCTTTTATCTCCAGTATATGTGCAAGGACATACGAACAAATACTATACATAGATACAGGCTTTTCTCCAACAAAGGATGAAACGTTGCAACAAGGTTTTAAAATAAAAACACGACTATAACAAGTAACCAACAGTCAGTTTGATGGAGAAGTACTAATATCTGATTGGTGTTGTCTATATTAGCCCCCCTCTCCTTAGCTGACGTGTTTCAGATGCATTCTAAATACTCCAAAATTCCGAAGCAGTTTTACTCATTCAATTATTATTTATTATTCTGATGCTGACAGTTAAGCTCTAGGGATTAAAAACAGAAAGTAACATATAGATAATTATGAGATTTGGATGCATCTAGATAAACAAATAAAACAGCAAGTAACATCCTGTGTCTCTGTGTGCGCACTGAGCACATTATCACCACCCAGTTAATCTTATGTCACTTGTACCAAGGATTATGTACAGCAGAACTACAAAGCACCAGCTTAATTTCAACTTTATTTTAAAGATATTAGGTAAATAGCAATAAGAGGAATTGAATAGCTCAAACCTATGTATATTGCCCGAAGCATTGCTTTCAGATTACTGATGTCACTATGCAACTGAGATAAGAATCGAACAAGATCATCTCCTTCAAGAAGCTGCTTTGCTGTTAACATGTGTTTTTCATAAACACCATCAAGTGACGACAAATATGCATCATCCCTCGACTGAGCCCTGTCGACCAGATTATACATCATATCTGTCACTTTTGACATCGCAGAAACCACTACCAACTTTCTTTCTGAAGGATCACCTAAAACTATATCTGCAACACTTTGAATCCTTTCAGCCGTGCCCATACATGTCCCACCAAATTTATGAACAGACCACATGTCACCTTTTGGAAGAGAAGAGTTTTCTATGGTTTCTTCAGGGGAAACAGCTGCGTAAATGGAGGAGGTCGTAAGCAAATTGTCATGTTTAGAGAAATATAACGAAATACAATACAAATTCAATATTAAAGCAAGTCTTATTGTCCAAGAGCCGACATGGTGCCATCGATCATGGTTGCAAATATTGGAGAAGGTAATACAAAAGATGTACAAGGCAGGGAAGATGAAGTAAACAAGTGACAAGTAAAGGAAAGATGTGAAAGAAATTAAATAACGCAAGCAAGCAAAGACATAAGGCATAATTGGACCGAATCTCTGGTGTGCTAAACGCAAGTTTAGAAAATGTATTATTATGAGAATGTCTAACTATGAGAACGAACAAAAGAGAGAAGCAAACAACAAACAATAAAGTATGGGGTTTTTCCTGTAATATTTGATAACATAGTTTTGCCTCATAGAATAAACATGTGTATTTTAAAAGACATGCATTTTATAGTCCTCCTTTAAATCATTATTTGTATCAGCTTTCAAATGAAGTTAGGAGGAATACAGATTATCTTTATCCTTCCAAACCGATAACAGAGAACCGAGCAGATGTTAAATCAGTCATGCAGAATAAAACACCCCACTTGATAAAAGAAAAACTACGATTCCATAAAAAAAATCATAAGTTTATACCTGAGTAAAGTAGAAGCATTACCTGCAATTGAAGCAACATGAAGGTTCTTAGGCGTGGCATTTCCTGCCCTCTCCAAAGAACAACCTATCCTGAAATAGTTAAAGATAAAGCACACCTACAGTTAGATTTTATGCAGTACAACCCACAAAAGACTGTCATACTATAGAAGCTGCTCCAGCGTTAGTAGGGATGTGAATGTGAACTATGGTATAAAATCGCTATTACCAGTTATATTGCCTGGTAAATAAGCATCAATTTTCAAGATTCTCTGATAAGCATAGTCTCAAATATTCAGATATAACATATTTTATCAAAATATAGAAAGAACTTGGACGAAAATCACAAGTTTTAGGGCGCAACGTAATCTCTCAAATGAGGGTTAAAAATACAAGAAAGAAAAAAATCTTATTACTGCCAGCAGCACATTAAAAACCAGCAATCATCACTACTGCTAACAGTTAATACTGAAAAGCCCTATGCTTTTAATAGTGATATCAAGATTCAAGTGTCAAAAGCAACAGATAACAGACATAATTATAGTCGGTATCACTGCAATGGAGGTGATAAATTGGTAAGCATGAAAAATTGTAAATCAATACCAATTTTTTTTCTCATTTGTAATGTTATGTTCTAAACAATATAGTGTAACAATATTGTTATTGCAATTGAGTGGATTTTAAATTCCAACAAGTTCTGGATCTTGACGTAGAGAGCTAAGAAAGAACTTGTTTTTATATTTCTAACCAATATACCCGAATCCCGATCACCTTCGCGGTTCACTGTCAATTCAATAAATTGATTAAATAAAGACATCTGTACTCAATTTCTTTAAACCCGTATTTATTTTAAGTTTTATCGGTTTAGATAGACAAAAAAGGGCATAGTATTATAATTTGATGTGTTTTATTTTTGATGTCCTCTTTAGGGAGGCTGCCAACAATTACAACATAATTTTTTATAAAAATAACAAACCTTTCTCCACTCAATTTTGTCACATTTTGATACGAGTCGCCGTGCGAGCACCCTTTGGTCGCGGAATTACCAAAATGTGGGTTGAGAAAAAGACAACTAAAAGACAAGAACATTTTAGTATGGCGAAGGAAAATACCTTCTCTAGATTATGAAGAATCAATTATTACAAATCTCTCCCTCACAATCTCACTAGAATCGAGAACAACCTCTCAATCCTCTCTAAACGCTAATACAATAATTAGAATCTCTCTTAATTACCTCTGATTCTAAGATCTCATAAATCCTCATAATCTAAACCCTAATCCTTTTGATTAGGATCTCACTTAGACCTAAAACCCTTTAGATCTACATCTTGGCCTCTCACCCCTTATGTTTAGAACCCTAAACAATCCTTTATATAGGTGTACAAACATGGATGGCAATCTGATAAATAATCAAGCCCAAAACCAACAGGAATTCGTGTGAACAGAAACCCAACCAAACCAGAAAACCATCGATGAGTCGACTCGTGACTGAGATGAGTCGACTCATGACATATGGGTCAACTCGTAAACTGATGAGTCGACCAAGCAGAAACTTTTGACAAAACGGCTGGGTTTCGTGAGTCGACTCATGACAGTCATTAGTCGACTCAACCTGATGAGTCGACTCATGTTCATGTATGAGTCGACTCACGAGCTAAAAACTGGATTCTTCGAATCTGCTGCTCGTCGTCTCGTTCTACGCTTTCACCTGCGTTCTACTGTACTGTTTTACACCTCTATTCTCATGCTATCATGAGAATCATCTATCCTCAAGTTCCTATGAGGATCACTAAGCTTCCGAAGAGAAGATACGCCCGTATCATGGATCCTCTCTTTAGGAACTTGAAGTCCCATTCAAGTTAGAACTTTTGCTGAGGAAACTCTCGAGCTCCTCCATCTTTTCTGCACCATCTGGTCCTGCTACGAACCTGGTCTCGACGTCCGATCGGAAACAACTCATTCGTCCCGCGTCTCGTCGTAGTCACCGTTCGCTCTAAGCTGCAATCCTTTGTCGATGGTTTTTCTGAAAATCTAATGCACAGCGAGACAAACTTCTTGCTTGCATTCACTAGTCTCTTCGCTCGCGTCACCGTCCCCAAGTTTGTCTCCCTCGAAAGAGATGCCGAGCGAAATATGAACTTTTCACCATCCTTAGTGAAGATGTACTTCTGAGCTCGCCTCTCGTAGATCGCATATCTATCCCATAAGTACGAATTACCTAGTATAATCTAACAAACATCCAATGGAATGACGTCGCACTTGACCTCGTCAATATACGACTCGTGGAGCGCAAATCTGACAGTGCATTGATCAACTACACTCAGTTTTTCCTCTTTCTGAATCAACCCTAATGGATAGGGCTTCGAATGCTTGACCGTCTTCAGAACCAGCTTCCGAACCAATGGCTCAGATATCAAATTCTTCTCGCTGCCCGAATCAACAATGACATCAACCAAACTGGTCTTCACTTGCAACTTAAGAACAAAGAGTTGCTCTCTCGGGTCGTCGTCCTCTTTCGTGGTCTGCTTTCCTGCCATAAGGTTGAGACTGCTGTTAGGCTCTGTCATCCCCGGGACTTCTTTTGGACCTTGAGCTATCATGTATGTCTTTTTCTCCTCATTCTTCTTCAAACCTCTTGGCTTGAGATGAGGATACTTCTCCCAGCACCGATCAGCTGTATGCCCTGTCTTCTTACGGTGACTACAAATCAGCCCTGTTTTCCCTGGATCACCCTTCTTCTTCTCCTTCTTAGATTGAGAACCACTAGACTCGCCTCCCGTCTGTTTGGAGTCTCCCTTAGCCTCGTTGCCCTTCTTTTGCTTGCCCTCGAGGGCAATAGCCTTCACGCTCGCCTCTGCAATTGATTCTACCGTGAATAACTTCATCTCCTTTCAGATGTAATTGCTTAATCCCGCCATATATTTTATAAACACGGAATATTCCTGTCGTAATGTTGAGGACCATCGTCTGCTACTGGAACTCCGTGGTGTATTCTTGAACGGTTTGATTGACCCTTTGACGCAAACCGTACCACTTGTACCAACGCTCTTCAAGGAATCTCACCGGGTAGAACTGTTTTCTCAGTAACTTTTTGAACTTAATCCACGACACCGTCTTCTTCTCCTACTTGCAGTAGGATTTCTACCACATCAACGCGTGCCCTGAAAGCTTCAAAGTCACGAACACAATCTTCTCTTTTGACGAATAGCCTAAAGAGTAAAATACGTCTCCATCTGTTCGATCCAGTCATCAAGCCTCTCGACGTCAACACTCCCATCATAAACATGAATCTCCATCTTGAAGTCAATCTTCAGGTTCTTATAAGAATTATTACCCCCTTGATGCAATGCAGCCTTAACGGTCTCCTCCTTCTCTTCGAAATCTGAATCTACTCTCTTCACATCGGACTCAATAATTTTCTTCGAAGAAGATTCACCTTGTTTGCCACCTCCATGGATAAGACTGACGAGTTGTGTGAGAGTCGAACCTATCGTCTCGATCTGCTTCTCCAATGCATCAATCCTCGCTGCATTGTCTCCTTCAGCCATCTTCTCCTTCCTTATCTTCTGGACTTCTTCTAAGGAAATAATGATCTCGTCAAGCTTATTGTACTATGATCGAGTAAGGATCATATACAGGATGCCCCCTTCACAGTATCTGATTGTTCTGATACCAACTTGATACGAGTCGCCATGCGAGCACCCTTTGGTCACGAAATTACTAAAATGTAGGTTGAGAAGAAGACAACTAAAACACAAGAACAATTCAGTATGACGAAGAAAAATACATTCTCTAGATTATGAAGAAACAATTATTACAAATCTCTCCCTCATAATCTCACTAGAATCGAGAACAATCTCTCAATCCTCTCTAAACTCTAATACAATGATTAGAATCTCTCTTAATTACCTCTGATTCTAAAATCTCATAGATCCTCACAATCTAAACCCTAATCCTTTTGTTTAGGATCTCACTTAGACCTAAAACCCTTTAGATCTACATCTTGGTCTCTCACCCCTTATGTTTAGAACCCTAAACAATCATTTATATAGGTGTACAAACTTACATGGTAATCTAGTAAATAATCAAGCCCAAAACCAACAGGAATTCGTGTGAACAGAAACCCAACCAAACCAGGAAACCGTCGATGAGTCGACTCATGACTGAGATGAGTCGACTTATGATATATGGGTCAACTCGTAAACTGATGAGTCGACCGAGCAAAAACTTTTAACAAAATAGCTGAGTTTCGTGAGTCGACTCATGACAGTCATGAGTCGATTCAACCTGATGAGTCGACTCACGAGCTGAAAACTGGATTTTTCGAATCTGCTGCTCGTCGTCTCCTTCCACGCTTTCACCTGCGTTCCACTGTACTGTTTTACATCTCTATTCTCATGCTATCATGAGAATCATCTATCCTCAAGCTCCCATGAGGATCGCTAAGCCCCCGAAGAGAAAATACACCTGTATCATATTTACAAGGAAGCATTAAGATGTATCATCATTTGCATGAAAAAAATCTATCACAACGAAATTATTGGATTAATATATCATGGAAATTGGTAGATAGTTTGATCAAAGGATAATAAATAGTTCTTCACTAAGATGAGATTATTATTGCATATATCTAAGAATTTCAAATTTCATTTGAAATTTCAAACAATAACAGGACATTTAAAATTGAAAACTAGATTATAATATTAAATCTGAGAAACAGTTTGGTGGTGTTGTAGCTTATGATGTTTCATGGTCTTCACAACATTAGGATCGTACTTGAGTAATATTGCTTGGGCTATTTTTTTAACCCACACTATATTTCACCAAACCATGTAGTAAATGAAGCTCCTGATATGTACTTTTCATCTATTAAGTGCGCTTTACATAAATGCGAATTTCTCCAACAACTTGTTCCATGTCTGGTACGAGTCGCCGAACGAGCACCCTTGATTGTGGAATTATCAAGAATGGGTTGAGAAGAAGACAATAGAAAACACAAGAACAATTCAATTTTGACGAAGGAAAATACATTCTCTAGATTATGAGAATAATAGATTACAAATCTCTCTCTCACAATCTCTCTAGAATCAAGAACAATCTCCTAATTCTCTCTAAACCCTAATCTCTTGGTTAGGATCTCACCTCTCTGATTTCTCTGATTGTTTAGAACCCTAAAACAATCCGCTTTATAGAGTTTACAACGTAGATGACAAACTTGTAATTAAACAAACCAAAATCAAACAGGAAAACAGAGTCGCAAACGAACCAGGAAGGCTCAGGAAACCGTCACGGTCGACCGTAGAGACTATCACGATCGACCGGATCCAACGACAGAAACCAAAACGCATTACAGGATTTGGCCGATCGACCGCACATGTCGCTGCGGTCGACCGCTAAAAGTCCAGAGACATTCCAGGATTTTATGTATAGAGTTTACAACGTGGATGGCAAACTTGTAATTAAACAAATCAAAATCAAACAGGAAAACAGAGTCACAAACGAACCAGGAAGGCTCAGGAGACCATCGCGATCGACCGCAGAGACCATCACGGTCGACCGGATCCAATGACAGAAACCAAAACCCATTACAGGGTTTGGCCGGTCGACCGCACATGTCGCTACGGTCGACCGCTAAAAGTCCAGAGACCTTCCAGCCCAAACGAACTAGGAAGGCTCAAGAAACCGTCACGGTCGACCGCAGAGACCATCACGGTTCGACCGGATCCAACGACAGAAACCAAAACCCATTACAGGATTTGGCCGATCGACCGCACATGTCGCTACAGTCGACCACCAAAAGTCCAGAGACCTTCCATGATTTTGTGTATAGAGTTTACAACGTGGATGGTAAACTTGTAATTAAACAAACCAAAATCAAACAGGAAAACAGAGTCCCAAACGAACAAGGAAGGCTCAGGAAACCGTCGCGATTGACCGCAGAGACCATCATGGTCGACCAGATCCAACGACAGAAACCAAAACCCATTACAGGGTTTGGCCGGTCGACCGCACATGTCGCTGCGGTCGACTGCCAAAAGTCCAGAGACCTTTTAGGATTTTGTGTACATTCGCGGTCGACCGCGACGTCACGTGCAGTCGACCGCAGGACGTTTCCTGTAATTTCTTCCGTAATCTTCGTCTTTGCCACCTTCAACGACTTCATCCACGTCTTTATTCTCAAGATATCATGAGAATCATCTATCCTTAAGCTCCCATGAGGATCGCTAAGCTCCCGAAAAAAAAAATATACCCGTATCATGGTTCCCCCTTTAGGAACTTGAAGTCTCGTTCAAGTTAAAACTGTAGCTGATGGAACTCGCAAGCCCCTCCTTTTTTGAACCACTTGGTCTTGCTAAAAATCTGGTCTCGACGTCTGATCGAAAACTCATTTGTCTTGTATCTCGTCGTAGTCACATTCCACTCCAAATTACTACCCTCTTTCAGTGGCTCCTCATAAGAACTAATGCATAGCACAATAAACTTCTTGCTTGCATTCACTAACCTCTTAGCTCGGTTCACCGTCACCAAGTTTGTCTCCTTCGGAAGAGATGCCGAACGAAATATGAACTTTTCACCATATTTGATGAATGTGTACTTCTGAGCCCGTCTCTCGTAGATTACGTATCTATCCCAAAAATAGGGATTGCCTAGTATAACCTGACAAACATCCAATGGAACTACGTCGCACGTAACCTCGTCAATATACGACTCATGAAGCGCAAATCTGAAAGTGTATTGATCAACTACACTCAGTCCCGTCTTCTTCTGAATCCACCCCAATGGATAGGGCTTTGGATGTTTGACTGTCTTCAGACTCGGCTTCTGAACTAATGACTCGGATATCAAATTCTTCTCGCTGCCTGGATCAACTATGGCATCAACTAAACTGGTTTTTACCTGTAGCTTAAGAACAAAGAGCTGCTCTCTAGGGTCGTCGTCTTCTTTCGTGGCTTACTTCCCCGTCATAAGCTTGAGACTATTGTTGGGTTCTGTCATCTCCGGGATTTTTTCCGGAACTTCAGCTATCACGTATGCTTTTTTCTCCTCCTCCTTCTTCAACCCCCTTGGTTTGAGATGAGAATACTTCTCCCAGCACCGGTCAACTACGGGTCATGTCTTCTCGTAATGACTACAAATCACCCTGCTTTTCCTGGATCACCATTCTCCTTCTCCTCCTTAGATTGAGAAACACTAGACTTGCCTCCAGCTTGTTTTGCATCTCCCTTTGCCTCGTTGCTCCTCTTTTGCTTGTCTTCGATCGCAATAACCTTCACTTCGCCTCTGCAATAGATTCCACCGTGAAAAAACTTCATCTCTTTCCGAATGTAATCGCTCAATCCCTCCATATACTTCATAAACACAGAATATTCTTCTATCGCAATGTTGAGAATCATCTCCTGCTGCCGGAACTCAGTGATGTATTCTTAAACGGTTTGATTGACTCTTTAGCGTAAGTCGTACCACTTGTACCAACGCTCCTTAAGGAATCCTAGCAGATATAATTGCTTCTGCAATAATTCCTTGAACTTGTTCTACGATACCACCTTCCTTTTCTGTTTGCAATAGGACTTTCATCATGTCAATGCATACCCCGAAAGCTTCAAGGTCGAGAACACGAGTTTCTTCTTAGATGAATATCCGTAGAAGGTAAAATATGTCTCCATCCGCTTGATCTAATCGTCGAGCCTCTCGACATTAACACTCCCATCATAAACAGGAATCTTCACCTTAAAGTCTATCTTCAAATTCTGGTAAGAACCCTTACCCCCTTGATGCGGAACAATCTTGACAATCTCGATGATGAGGACATTCAGACGCGTGCTCGAGATTTTCGCCGAGTTTATCAGCGCAGGAGGCGCAATATTTCAGCATTATGGTTTTGAATTTAGATGTAATAATTAATTTGAATTTGAATTTTGAATTTCAAATATTTAGTTTCTTTTATTTGGCAGTTAATCAGTGATTGGTTGTAATTGATTAGGGAGAGATTTGAGGGATTTAGATGATTTTCCAAATCTGTAATTCTTATTTAAGTGCTCTTGTAATCAGAGTATGGATTTATTGATGAATGAAAATTAATTTTGTTTAACCATGGTGTGAAACCCTAAGGGGGGTTATTCATTGGGGTAATTTTGGGGATAATGGGATAAAAATTGGAACATCATTTTCTGGTGTTATTCATTGGGGTAATTAGAACTGGAGTCACTTGGTTGGTGTTATTGGTTTGTGGGGATAATTTGGGGATAAATTCCCCACTTCCCCCAAAATTACCCCACCTATATATTCACTGCTCAGCCCCACCCCCAAAATTTACCCCGTATCTAAAGTTGGAACAAATTTGCCCCAAAATTTACCCGTTCTCGAGCAGCGGGCTGGAGGTCGGATCTAGCCGAGGGAAGAAGGGGAGAGGGGCAGCGATGAGGGAACTCGGCAGCGACGAGGGAGCTCGTCCGCCGCCGTTCGCCGACGGTGATCGTTCGCCGCCTCGAGCTCGTACGTCGTTCGCCGCCATTCGCCGCCTCGAGCTCGTACGTCGTTCGTCGCCGTTCGCAACCTTGAAATTGAGTTCCAGTGGTCGAATAGAGCAATAAGCGAGGAAAATTCATCGTGAGGTATTCGATATCTTCTCTGTAATTTGTTAAAGAATTGGATCAGTTCTGCAGTTTTTGCTCTTTCGTTTGCTTTCTTCTTGTATTATTGTAAATAATCAGCAGAGAATTCATCTACTTGCTTGTTTGTGATGAATCATTTTTTTATTTTTTTTCTCTCTTAAACGGTTGGCAAGGATAAAGTGTGCAGAGAGCCCGCATCTTGTGAAATGTGAATGAAATTTGAGTTTATGGATGAAATGTGAATGAAATTTGAGTTTATGGATTCATGTGAATGAAATTATGGATGTGAAATGTGAATTCTTGGTCCATCTCAGAGCAAGAGAATTACCCCTATTGGAACAATTTTACCCAATTTGTCCCACTTTATCCCACTCAAATTATCCCATTAGGTAAAATTACCCCATTGGAATAATTTTATCCAATTTACCCCAAATTACACCAATGAATAACCCCCCTAAGCGTAGTTAATTTTCTTGTTATCAGCCGTCATTCTCTTCCTCACAAAAGAAAATCAAAAATCGCTAATGTTCATCTTCTTCCTCCAGGCAATCAACTTCCAAACCCACAAACGAATCCACCTCTCTTCTCATTTCGACCATCAGCAACCACCATCACTCCAAACATCCG
>BQKN01000236.1:341899-364233 GCA_022839385.1 Asparagus kiusianus
TTTCCGTCTAGAATATTCCGTCTAGAATGCGTAATTTTCTACTAGTGCTAATATCCAAAATTATTTTTATTAGTATTTTCTAGAATAACTTTTATCTATATTATTGATCAAGGATCCAAAATTTATTAAATTTAAGGTAAGGCTTTTGCTTTATATCAATATACCCTTGCTCCAGTGTCCACCCATGTAAGAAGATTTGAGCTATGTACTTATGAACCGTCGATAGCAACAAAATATTTGTTTATGATGGGTTAGGACTGAACTTAAATAAGAAAATGTTGCATGTTGTAGTTGCATATTATTGTCCACTTCTGAATTAATATAAAAATAGTCCTTTTTGAAGACAGCATGTACACCGTGACTCATATAGTCATTGGCCTAGAACATACATCAATTAGGTGCTAAGATTTGAACCAATCTACATGATCAAATTATCCTTCGCTGAATTAAGCCATGAAATATTTTTATACAATTTTATTGGATCAAGATAGAAAATATCTAACCAATTTTAAAATTCAAAGGATTTCGATTTATTTTGAATCATGTACCTAAGGCCAAAAAGTTAAGCAACTTTATAAAATTTTAGAACCTTGATTTGATGGCATATAATACATAGGTAAATGATTTTGAATTCCTTTGAAATTTTATTTTCTATATAGTTCATATATAATAGATCACATCTACCTGATTGAATTTTTAGTTTTGTACTTCGAATTTTTAAATTAAGCTGATAGTATTTGCATATTGGATAGTAGTCTACTTCAACTCATAATTGAATGGTTAAGTTTGTTCTAGAAGAGGATTAAAAGAAGAAGATTCTAGGATTTGATTGTGTGCAACTTCCTATAAACAAGAGATTGTTTCATCAACTTCATTCTAATTTTTTGACATTATCTCAGTCACTTGTTGTTATGCATTAAAGGTTGATATCAGTTTTAACTATATTTTGTTGGATAGCAATATTCCTAATCTATTAGAATTCATAATCTATTTTGGTAGCATGAGGTTATTAGGATTCCTAATCTATTTTGGTAACATGAGGTTATTATGTGTAATGACCGTAAAATTTTGATACTAGTTAAAATAAATTTTTGGTATTTTAAAATATTTAATTATGATTTTTAAAAGAGTATTTGTATTTTTCTCGATTTTCTAGAAATTTTCTATGATTTAAAGTCTAAGTATTTAAATGGTTTTGATATTTATAAATTAATTTAGTGCAATGAAATTTCTGGGATTTATCCGTTGTGTTACTGATACTATTACGTATTATTTTAAATAATATGGCGTACTATTA
The DNA here is from genome assembly GCA_022839385.1 of Asparagus kiusianus. Classification (NCBI taxonomy): domain Eukaryota; kingdom Viridiplantae; phylum Streptophyta; class Magnoliopsida; order Asparagales; family Asparagaceae; genus Asparagus; species Asparagus kiusianus. Next base: position 343,197 of record BQKN01000236.1, read on the forward strand.
TTACTATTACGTATTAATTCTTGTATTATATTGAATTATTAATTACGTATTATTTGTGTAAATTATTGTATTATTTTAATTATTATGTATCAGCTGTCGTATTAGCATAACTGGTACGTTTTATCGTGTAGATAATTATCACATAATTATTTGATTTTAAATATAAGTAAATATATTTTTATTATTATTTATTCTCATTTAATTATACAATATGTGTATATTTCGACTATTTCGTATCGACTGTTGTATTAGCACAACATGTACGTTTTTATTTGTAGATAATTATTCCGTAATTGGTTTAATTTTTTTAATACCTGTAACTATTTATTTAATTATTTTCGTTTAAATACCTGAAACCATTTGAAAATAATCCAAGCTGTTGCTCCCCGTCAAACCCCCAACAACCATCCCCTCATCACGTTTTCTCTCTCCTCATTTTTTCCAAGAAAACGGCTATCCACGCGCACCGTAAAATTAGACTAAGCAGCTCATCATCAATCATATCTTAATTTTTTTATTATTAAACTTTTTTATTTAAACCCTCACCAAACTCCTCTCTCTCTCTCTCTCTCTCTCTCTCTCTCTCTCTCTCTCTCTCTCTCTCTCGATCTCGATCTCGATCTCGAGCTCCGCCCAGCCTCCCCTCCGATCCGCCAGTGCCTCCTCCTACGCCGACAACCACCGCCAGCCGCCGCTCCGGCCTCCCCCACTCCCGAGCGCCGCCCCACCCGTCCGCAGCTCTCCGCCCTCAGCCCTAGCCTTCGCCGCCTCCTCAGCCCTGAGCTCCGCCACAGCCGCCTCCCCGTAGTCAGCCGCTCGCCGCTCCCCACCTGACCCCTCCGCTGACTGACCACAGCTTCTCCACTGCGCCACTCTCCGACCAGCCGTCCAACCCGCACCAGAACTCCCTCAGCGCCCGCAACCCCTCTGCAACACCGCTGCCCGACCCCCTTGACCACCGCCTGAGAACCCGCTGCCTGAACGCCGCCTCCAGCTGCCGCTGCTCCACCAGTTCGCCGCCCAACTCCCCACGTCACTGCCTCCCAAGCCCGATGACGAGCTCCGCCTTCATCTCACCCACTACTGCCTGTAACAGTTCGTCGTCAGTCCCCCTCCGAGCTCAACTCCGATCTCCGCCTCCCTAGCCTCCGATCGCCGACAACCAACGTCCCCGTCCGACAGCAGCCCTACCTCGTCGCTGCTATCCCAAACCCGACAGCCCCCTCCGCCTCGCCGTTGAGCTCACTGCCAACCATCCACCCTGTCTCCTCCATCGCATGCCATCTATTCGATCGTATGCCGACGCACACCTAGTTGCAGAACCGCCATCCGCTACGTCGCCTCGATCGCCACACGCCGTGTCCACATCGGCATCGTAGCCTCATCATCAGACCCCACGGTCTCGTAGGCAAGATCCCGATACTCTCTTGACTTATCATTCAATTCTTAGATCCGATGTGAATAAATTAGTTGCTTGTAAGATCCATATTCTTGCTCAGTACAATTTTAGATTGATCACAGATTAATTATGCATAAGAACTCGTTACCCAAATAATTACTCGTTACAAATATAGAACTGTTGTGAACATATTGGACTGAGAACTATAACGTATAACTGTCATGGACGTAACAGACTGTGAACAATAACGTATGACCATTCACATTATAATACATATACTGTGATGACCTGTACGGATTTATTTGACGAATGATATTAAAAATAATATTGTGATAATAGATACTGTAAAGATAAAATAAAATAAAATTATTTTAGATTAATTTATAATTTTAAAGAATTTTATTAACAAAATAATCAATTTAAAATAATTACTATTTTGGTGAAAAATCATTTTAGAGTAATTATAATAAATTAATAGAATTTATTTGACAAAAAAATTGTTTTAGAATAATTATAAATAATTTAAAAGAATTTATTTTAGAATAAGTATCAATTTAGAATAATTTCAATAATTTAAGAGAGTTTTATAAAAGGAATTATTTTAGAACATTTATAAATAATTTTAAAGGATTTATTTTAGAAAAGGGATTATTATGAATTTTTCATGATTTATGTTTCTTAATTTTAATTATGTGATATGTTATGATCTTGTTGTATATGATTAGTTGTATTTATTACTCTTTGTTATGCTTGAGAACCGTTAGAAATTCATGACTAGTGTGGCCTGGTGTGTCCTGTTTAAGACTTAGAAACCTATGTGTATGTTGACTTAGAAAGCGAGAAGAGTTGGGATGGGGAAGTTAATATTCATGTGATCAGATAAGACTGTTGATGTATCTTCTAGACTAGAACCAGTGAACCGTTTCGCACTGGGGTTAGTTTGTTGGGCCAAGTGAACCGTTTCGCACTTGGTTAGTGAAATAGTTTTGTCACCCGAGTTTTGCTTGAGTTCGAACAGGCCGAAATCGGATTGCGTGTAGTCCTCTCACCGAACCGTTTCGCGGGTTTGTATGCACGTAGGGGATTTGTGAACAATCAATTATCCGATGATATGAATGTTGGCTCTATGTGAGATGTGACCAGTGGCCTGTTATAGAATGGCTAGTTACATGATCTCGTTTCTTGGCTAGGTATGATTTCTTGTGAGATGTAGGTCAGTTGTGTTTCTTTTCATACAAAGATCAGGGTTAATATTTAATTATCTATAATTTGAGACATATGATATATACATGAGGATTTCCTTGTTTGGATTATTTCGCTCGACGTACTACGTCTCGAGTTGTAGATCCTTAAGTATTAATTCCAGCTAGTGTATGACCCTATACTTGGATGATTATTCTGATCGCTAGCTGCATGATCGACTTGTTACTTGGTTGATTTCTTGGATTTATTATGATTATTCTATTCTAGTAGTAAATTATATTTAGATTATTAGTATTTCAGTTGTATGTTTCCATTGTTATTACCATTATTGCATTGGTCGCACGACCGCTCTATTCTTCCTTTTGGGATCTTGCCCGTGTGCCATACACGCTGACTTACACCTGTTTTCTCTGGTGTACCTCAGACTTAGAAGAAGAACATGTTCAGCTTGAAGATGCGCCAGAGCCGAGGATACTCAGTAGGAGTGCCTTGCAGATGGAGTAGAAGAAGAGTCGAAGCCTATTCTTTTCATTATTAGTTAATGGTTCCAGTTTACTTTTGTAGATCTTTCCATTTCTAATTGATCAGTGTATTTTGTATCTCTTCAGTATTCATTGTTCGTTTTGTATAAGGGCATGTTGACCCGAATATTATGCTTGGGATGATATTCAGTTGTGATATGTATATTTTCTGTTCTGAGTTGTTTATTATATTCTCGCTACTGTGATCGGGGGCCTGTGTCTTCGTTTGTATTTCTTGACGTTTAGTGTATTAGATTGAGAAGATGGGGTCTAGCACTTATCTCTTCTCAGTTTAATACGTCGCGGGCTTGCTCGCGTCCCGATTACCTAGTATTTTGGGAAGCATGACGTGACATTATGATTCCTAATTTGTCTTGTTTTTGGTTTTAGGATTCCTACTCTGTTTTGGTTTTAGTTTTTCTACATATATGGAGATTAGTATCAATCACAAAAGAGAGGAGAGTTGTAATAAGAGATTAGAGAGACTTTTGAGCATTGTGAGAGAGAGATATTGTGAGCAAGTTGAGAGCTTTGGTTGAGGGTTAGTTTGTGAGTTTTGTGAGATTGTAACTCTTTGTACTCTCCTTGATTTAGTTGAATCTCCCTATCCTCTCCCTGTGGACGTAGGCAAGTTGCCGAACCACGTAAAATTGGTTGTCTCGCTATTTGTGTGATTTGTAATAGCTTATTAGGTTTCCTCGACAGGTCAGTCCTAGAACTGATAAGAGGAAGAGCTGATATCTCACTTAGTTGAGATATTTTGCTTAAGGTTCTTATTTCCTTAGTGAAACAGGAATTCCTATTGCGACCTGACTCTCTTCTTGTGCTGCTAAAGTGCTGCCAAAATTTTCGTTGCGCGTAATAAGTGGTATCAGAGCCCAGATTTTAGATCTAGCATTTTGGAATTAGATGGAGGAAGATTCTTGTGTGAAGCTTGGTTCTTGGTTTTCTAGGCTTTGGTGGAGATAGCATTAGGAGTTACTGTTGGAGATTTTGCTTTCCTCGTGTGGATAGGAGATCTATTTGGAATCTGATCTAGGGTTCAGTTGGATAATTCTTAATTTATATCAAAGTTTGGTTTTTCTTTACAACTTAGAGTTAGTTTGCAATGGGAGACGAAGGTGAAAGCAGCAAGTCGATAGCGAGTACAGTTCAAGTTGGTTTTCAGAACACCAAAATTAGTGTGGTGAAGTATGATGATAAAATCAACTTTGGTTTGTGGATGAGCGACGTCCAGGATGCGCTCAATGCTCAGAACTTGGAGGAGACCATCATGGTCCATGAGAGACCACCAAAATATTAAGAGGCGATATGGGAAAAGATGAATAGGAATGCTTGTGGGGTGATCAGGTCCTGTTTAGAACAGGAGCTGAAATATGATGTGATTGGGGTGACGTCTGCGATGAAGATGTGAGAAATTCTCAACAATAAGTACCTTACGAAGAGTATTGAGAACAAGTTGTATTTACTATGTAGGTTATTCAGATTCCAGATGTCCAGTGGCATATTATTTGCGGCTCATGTGAACAACTATACGAAGTTGTTGTTGGACTTGGCGAATGTTGATGAGAAGATTTCGGATGAGTACAAGGCTATTATCTTGTTAGGCTCCTTACCGGATGAGGAGTATGACACTTTTGTGCTTACTTTGTTGAACGGAAGATCTTCTATCAGCTATAGTGAAGTTACTAATGCATTGACGAATTATGACTTGAGGAGGAAGGACAAGGAGACTTCCCGTGCTAGTACTTCAGGCGAGGCATTGTCGACGAGAGGTAGAAGCCCATATCCGAAAGGTGGTAATAGAGGAAGGTCAAAGTCAAGAGGACATCACCAGCTAGGAAAGAACCAATGTGCATTCTGCAAAGAACAAGGACATTGGAAAAGAGATTGTCCAAAGATCAAAGAGAAGGAGAATAGCAAGAAAAAGAGCCCGAAGGCTAATGAGGTGAATGTTGTAAAAGGCGATGATTTCGATGATTCGAGCTTTTCTCTACTGATTACTCTGGAGGTGAACCACTTGGATGCATCAGATTGGATGCTTGATTCTGACGCTACCTATCATGTGACCCCTAGGCGAGACTGGTTTGCATCTTTTGAGAAGCTCGATGGGGGAGTTATAGTAATGGGAAATGATCAATCTTGTGGTATTTGTGGAATAGGTACTATGCGGATTCGGATGCACGATGGAGTAGTCCGTGAATTGAAGGAGGTGAGATTTGTTCCTTAGCTGAAGAAGAATCTTATCTCAGTTGGAGCTTTGGAGGCGAAGGGATTCAAGGTGACATTTGAGAACACTGTAGCAAAGGTTACTAAGGGATCTTTAGTGGTGATGAAGGAAGTCCACAATTGAAACTTGTATTATCTAAAGGGGAGCACCGAAATTGGCTAGGTAGCTTCAACAAATTCAGAGACGGACATGAGTAGACTTTGGCACTGTAGGTTAGGGCATACAGGAGAGATGTCACTATAGGCTTTGTGTAAGAAGAGGCTATTGAAGGGAGCCAAGAGTGGTAAAGTGGAGTTCTATGAGCACTATGTTCTTGGCAAAAGTACGAAGGTGAAGTTTGGGACAACCATTCATAGGATGAAGGGCATCCTGGACCACGTGCACACAGACGTTTAGGGTCCCATCAAGACTACATCACTTGGTGGTCGACATTGGTTCGTCACATTCGTTGATGACTATTCTAGGTGATGTTGGATGTACACCATGATAAATAAGAATGAAGTCCTAGATTTGTTTGTGGAGTGGAAGAAGAGATTAGAACTTCAGACTGAAAGAAATATCAATATTTTGCGATCCGACAATGGTGGCGAGTACACTTTAGACCCCTTTCAGCAGCTATGTCAAGACGAGGGCATAGAAAGGCACTTCATAGTTAGTCATACATCACAGCAGAATGGGGTGGTGGTGAGGCTAAATCGATCTTTACTGGAAAATGTCCGATGCTTATTGGCGCATAGTGGTTTGGAGAAGATCTTTTGGGCTAAGGCACTTTCATATGCGAGCCACCTCATTGATAGGCTGCCTTCATCTGTGATTGAGGGGAAAACCCCTGTGGAGATGTGGTCGGGAGAGCCAGCACACGATTATGACCAGCTCAAGGTATTTGGGTGCCTTGTATTTTATCATATGAGAATAGATAAATTGGAACATCGAGCTAGGAAGGTCATATTTGTAGGATTCAAGCGCGGTGTTAAGGGATACAAGATATGGGATCCAGTTGATTGAAAGATTGTACTAAGTAAGGACATCACATTCGATGAGGCTTTTATCTTAAAGATTCCCAGCTCTCATCAGGTGGAGAGCGACCTGACGGAGGAGATATCGCAGGTGGTGGAGATCGATGCAGCTCCACAGTGTCCAGATGATGCAGTATCCATTAGAGTACCGACTGAGGTGACACCAGGCGCGACGGTGACACGGAGGATACAGATACTGATGTATAGGATCAAGGACCGACGGCTCAGGTTCAGGATTCTATTACAGTTTGGAGACAGAGGAGAGACATACGAATGCCAACACGGTATGTTGACACAGTTGCGTATGCACTTCCGGTGGAGAGTATCGATAAGATGGTACCTACTACATTCAGAGAGGCCGAGCAGAGTTCGGAGGCTGATTCGTGGCAGGTAGCTATGCAGGAGGAGATGGAGTCTCTTCATAAGAATGATACGTGGGAGCTTATTGAGCTTCCAAAGGGGCGGAAGGCAATTGGTTGCAAGTGGGTATACACGAAGAAGGAGAGCATTGAGGGCACTCCATTGAGGTTCAAAGCTAGGTTAGTTGCGAAGGGCTATGCACAGGAGGAAGGAATTGACTATAATGAGGTTTTCTCTCTGGTGGTGAAACACTTTTCGATTCGTATTTTGCTAGCTTTGGTAGCACAGTATGGTTTAGAGTTAGATCAGTTGGATGTGAAGACAACATTTCTTCATGGTGATCTTGATGAAGAAATATATATGACTCAGCCATTGGGATTCCGAGCTGTAGAGAAAGATAAGATGGTTTGTAGGTTGAAGAAATTACTATACGATTTGAAGCAGTCTCCTCGACAATGGTATAGGCGATTCGATGGTTTTATGATTTGTCATTCGTACACTCGGAGCCAGTTTGATCCTTGCGTATATTTTCGCAAGTTGAAAGGAGGTGCGTACATTTATTTGTTACTTTATGTCGATGATATGTTGGTTGCCTCTATTTCCAGATCTGCTATAGATGAGTTGAAAGCACAGCTTTCAAAGGAGTTTGAGATGAAGGATTTGGGTGAGGCAAAGCACATTTTAGGGATGGAGATCGATAGAGACAAGAAGAAGGGCAGAATTTGTTTGACACAAATGACTTATTTGAAGAAGGTTCTACAATAATTTTATGTTAACATGGATACAAAGCCAGTTAGTGTACCAATGGGAGCCCGTTTGAAGCTTTTAGCTGATCTTTCACCGAAGACAGTTGAAGATCGAGAGTTGATGTCGAAGACTCCATATGTGAGCGCGGTTGAGAGCTTGATGTATACGATGGTATGTACGGGACCAGATTTGTCACAGGCGGTGAGCATGGTTTTGAGATATATGCACGATCTAGGAGTGGGTCATTGGGACACCGTGAGATGGATTTTGAGGTACATTCTAGATACGCTCAATGTTGGTTTGGTTTTCGAGCGGGACATTACAGGTGGGTAGCTATGCATTGGTTATGTTGATTTGGATTATGCCGGGGATTTAGATAAACGCCGGTCTACGATAGGGTATGTGTTCACTTTGACCCATGCGCTGGTGTATTGGAGATGCACCTTACAGTCGACGGTGGCTTTGTCTATGATGGAGGCAGAGTATATGGTGATTACAGAGGCTATGAAGGAGGCTATTTGACTTTAAGGACTTTTGGAGGAACTTGGTATATCGCAGCGGTCCATCACTATTCATTATGATAACATGAGTGTTATCTATTTGGCGAAGAATCGGGTTTTTCATGTGAGGACGAAGCATATTAACGTTCATTATCACTTCGTTCGAGATGTTCTTGAAGATGGTGATGTGGAGATTGTGAAAGTCTACATGAAAGATAATCCAGCGGATATGCTCACAAAGGTGGTTCCGAATAACAAGTTTGATCATTATCAAAATTTATTGCACATTCGTGATTGTTGAGACTGTTGACGGCCATTTGGATAAACTATGGACGACTTGATCCTTTGGGAGAGGGGGTACGTAGGCAACCACATTGGTGCAGCCAAATTTGGTGAGACGACGCACTGGTGCTCATGTTGGTGTCGACTCAGTTTTGGGAATACTTCGCCGAGGTGGAGAATTGTTGAATAGCAGTATTCCTAATCTATTAGGATTCCTAATCTATTTTGGTAACATGAGGTTATTAGGATTCCTAATCTATTTTGGTAACATGAGGTTATTGGGATTCCTAATTTGTTTTATTTTTGGTTTTAGGATTCCTAATCTGTTTTGGTTTTAGTTTTTCTATATATATAGAGATTAGAATCAATTATCAAAAGAGAGGAGAGTTGTGATCAGAGATTAGAGAAACTTTTGAGCATTATGAGAGGGAGATATTGTGAGCAAGTTGAGAGCTTTGGTTGAGGGTTAGTTTGTGAGTTTTGTGAGATTGTAACTTTTTGTACTCTCCTTGATTTAGTGGAATCTCTCCATCCTCTCCCTGTGAACGTAGGCAATTTACCAAACCACGTAAAATTGGTTGTCTCGCTATTTGTGTGATTTGTAATAGTTTATTTCGGTTTCCCTTGATAGGTCAGTCCTAGAACTGATGAGAGGAAGAGTTGATATCTCACTTAGTTGAGATATTTTGCTTAAGGTTCTTGTTTTCTTTGTGAAATAAGAATTCCTATTATGACCTGACTCTCTTGTTGTGCTGCCGAAGTGCTGCCGAAATTTCCGCTGTGCGCAACTTATTTCTTAATATTTGAAGTTATGTTCTTTATTCACTTCTTACTTCTGATACTTCTGTCATCCAAACGAATCCTAAGATGTTGTTTTTGAAATACTTCACTTTTATGGGTACGTAACAATCGTGTATGAAACAAATGATTGGTGATAAAGTCACAACAAGTTTAACTCAATTTTTGTGCATGTCCTCACTTTTAATCTTAACATTTGTAACGATGCATGGTGGCAACTATTTCCTAATAAACAAATAATTTTTTTCTATGGAGCTGTAGGCTGTCTAAAAAACTACTACAGATAGCTGGTCCTCGTAAAGCACTGATGATGAAAGTTACAATCTGACGACTTTCACATTAATGAGAGTTACAAATTGATTACTCTCACCACAACAAAAGAAAGTTACAATCTGACGACTTTCGTGATAATAGATAAAAGTTACAATTTGATGACTTTCACGATAACAAATGAGAGTTACAAATTGACGACTCACATATTTTCAAGAGCCAAATGTAAGGATTATAAGATGACGATCTTTGTAGAGCTTAAAGAAGAGATTACAAATTGACGATCTCTTCAAAGTTAAATGCGAGGGTCCACCCTCACGTTTTAATTCCAAAATGCAGGGAGGGGGTCACCTCCGCGTTTCAACCCTAAATACGAGGCTCACCTCTGCGTTTCACAACCCTAAATGTGAGGCTCGTGCTCAAACATGAACCTCACGTTGGATTGACTTGAACGGTTTTAAAATCGTTTTTCCACTTAATGGGGCCATTAAGCCCCCATTATGGAGCAATTTAAGGGGTCAATTACACCCCTTAAAGGCTATAAATAGCTGAGATCTCAGGTGAAAGAGGGGCTTTGAATTTTGGGTGAGCTCTTTGGAGATCCTTAGCTTTTTGTGAGAGCTTTTGAAGCATTGGTGGAGCTTTTGGCTTGGTTCTTGAACCATCTTGGTTATTGTTAGGTCCTTTTTTTTGATGATGATTTACAAATAATTTACTTCTAATATTGTTTGTCTAGTGTTTGTATTTTCGTATTTATTCTAGGCAAACAATGTGTTGGAGGATGGATGGAATCGAGCTTTCACGATCATATCCAATAGAGGTTGGCAGAATTGTGGTATGAAGCCTATGAAATTCAAGTTGAAGATCCAAGTTCAAGCTTCATCCGCATGTTTACTAAGTCGAGCTCATTGAAGACCTTCATCAAGCTTGGGTATATAGTTTATAGTGTTTATAGTATAGACTTATACTTGTGTGTTAATGCTTTAAGCTCATATTATTCACACACACGTATTTGTTGATTTTATCAAAATATAGGTGTTTTTGATAAAATATTATTTTATTAGTTATAGACGTCAAATCACTTTATACATACTTTATCAAGTCTATAAAAACATTTCACAAAGTTTCAAAAGTTTGTTAAGTCAAATGTCAAAAACATGTATGTTTAGTTTTCATGTTTTTGAACATATTTGAAAAATGAAGAGTTTTCACATTTGGGAGGTGATTTGAAAACTAGTTTTTGTAACATATGTATTATCATGTCTATAATCATTTCCTAAAGTTTTATATTTTTTAAATTTGTTTGCTATTTTAAAAGCAGTATAAAAATCAGATTTCTACTTTAAACAGGCTGTATACTTGTTATCAGCCGACTGGTCAGTCGGCTGATGCAATCAATCGACCGATCAGTCGACTGATGAAAGTGCCTATAGTTGCCAAAAAGCTTTTGTTTTGTTTTAGTCGACGGATCAGTTGACTGATAAGGTCATCAGTCGATCGATAATGTCGTCAGTTAACTGATGAGCTGGAAAATGCCTCTAACGGTCAGCTCATCAGTCGACTGATGAAAGCCATCAGTCGACTGATGCTGTAACGGCTAGTTTTTTTCCAGCCTATTCTAGTTTTGGTTTTTTTGGTCTTTTTACCTTGTTTTCTCTTAGCTTTGGGGTTCCTATAAATACCCCCACATATCCTCAGTTCTATTAACAAAAAGAGAAAAGTTTTACAAGGGTTTTAAAAGTTTGTTTAGTTTGTTTAAAGGTGCTTAAGCATTGTTTAAGAGTTTTGTTTGTGAAACAACTTTCACAAGAGCAAAGTGAAGATCATCCTTTGGTGTTTGAGCATTCACTCTTCTCCCTCTCTCTTGATCTATAGAGAAGTTTTTCTTAAACTCAATTCTAGCATTTTATATGTTTGATCTTAATTTCGTAAGCTAGATTTCATATTGAGTTTAATTGTTTTTATTGAATCTCTTTGTTCACACACAATCATTGAGCTTATTGTGTTTACATTCATAGTATAATTTGGATTCTGGATTTGTGACTTAGAGTGTGAGCTTACATAGAGTTCTCATCCTTTGTAGAGAACAAACATTTTTGTATTCGTGCTGAATTGTATAGAACACTTTGTAATACACTAGTACACCAAGAGGAGTATGTGGTGAGAGACGGGGTCGTCCCAAGAGGAGTGGGGTAGGTGGTAATGCCTAGAGAGAGGTTGTAATTCCTAACACTTGAGGGAGACACGGGCCAAAGAAAAATACTTGAGGTGGTAGTTAGTGTAGTTACATTGTGAGTGATTATGAATGTTGATCGGTGAGCGTTGATGTGACGTCCCAGGTTTCACGCGAGGCTGCAGTCCAAGGTAAAACCCGGATTTTCAACCCTGCCAAGCACCAAATACCATGCTATGATATGTTTCATTGTCACAATAACTATCTCTTTATGGAAACAACAAATAGGTGAATGTACCGACAGGAAAATAAGAAATAGAACAACAGAAGCAAATAAGAGAATAGTCATCAATGAGCCCAACAAAAATAGAATAGAAGTATCTCTGAATCTGAAATAAACCTCAAATATAAAGAGTCAAATAAAGTATCACTACGGCTCTCAGCCTCTACAAAATGGAATATAAGTCTTGAGTCTGAACATAATCAACTAACTGTGGAGTTCTGACTAACTACTACATAATAAATAGCTAGATGAGATCTATGTAGAAATCTCATCAACCTACGATTCTCCGTGCGCTGGACTCGCTGCCTGAAAAGGGGGAAAAACAACGAGCATCAAAGCGCTATAGCGAGAACATCTCCACCTCTCCCCAGGGGAAGGGATAGGAGTGTATAAAAAATATAGAGACTACATAAGTATAGAATCATTTATATAAATCTAACTGGAGACTAGTATTTAGGAATCCACAACACGAGATTTAGTACGTCGAGCAAAATAATCCAAACAAGGAAACCCTCATGTATATACCATGTCTCAAATTGTGACTCCCTAAATACTAATTCCAAACTCTATAAATGAACAATAACAAACAAATAGATAATACTCTAAACCTTAAACCTGTAGAACAAATATCTCATCCTGATCTAGACTCGGGTAGATGGATCTAACATAAAAGAAACTCATCTAAACAAAAGCCAACCAAAAACTATGTTGTGTAAGTCACGGTCTCAGAGAAAGCACCCTACTCGCGTGTATTCAAAAATAGAAACCAATTTATAATTTATATTACTTACAAATGTGCATCTCTTATACATTAGCGATACTCTTGTAATATTCTTACTCAATCGCTCTGTGGCAATATATTTTATCTCTCTTGTAGGCGTATAAAACTACCTATAGGTCCCTTAACACAGCTCGACGACGCCGATTCGACAAACCGACCATCGGGCGACGTATGCAGACACGATCGTCAGTCCACAACACCGAAGCCAAGTGATACGCGACGAAACGAATTAACGAGGCTACGAGGCTAACGAACCACACGCAAACAACGGAATGAATCCACTCGCGTGCGGAATCAAGCTAACGGGTTGAGGAATCAACGAGTCATCCAACCAAGAGCAGACTCGGACGAATCACGATCGAATCAAGATCAGTTTCGGACTCGAACTCAGAAGCGGATTTACTGCCAAATCAGGAACCGGATTTACTGCCAAATCAGGTCAACGAATCGAGTCCGAACAAATCAACCACACAATCAAATCACGGACAGAACCGGAAAACAAAAAACGACGGGAAACCCCAACACCTAGAGGGGCTCGGCCAAAACCGAGCCACCTCAAGGTGGCTCGGCTCCACCTCAAGGTGGCTCGGTGTGTCGGCCACCTGTGCGCGGGCACAGTAAAGGTGGCCTATAAATAGAGGGCTTGGTTCATTTGTTCAGGGGTTGGAAAATTTGGAGAGGCGAAGCTCTGCTGGATTCGAGGCTCAGAACTTAAAAAGATCCAAGCTTTGGGACTTCGAGGACTTGCTCTTCCAGATCCGGTGCTCGGCGATCGTCTACGCCAAATAAGGCAAGAGTTCGAGAGGAACCGGATCTCAGATCTACGCAGGCATACTCCGGATCAAAGCTTGGTCTTTGATCCCGAGATTCGGGCGATTATTTCCTTGGTGAAATAATCCCCCTTGGCTATTATTTCCTTCGTGAAATAATACCCATCGTACTGCGTAGATCTGACCGGATCTAGATCTCGCGGTGGTCAACGGATAAACCCCGGCGCAGGCGAAGAACCCACGCAAGCGAGCGACCGCAAAATAGGAGCTCGTGATTTGTTCGACAAACAAGAGAAAAAGTTGTAATTTTTATTTCTTTTATTTGATCTTCATTGTAACCGGATCTTATAAAAAGACCGGATCTTTGTAACCGAAAAACTGTTATTGAGAGTGCAATGGAATCAATGAAGAAGAAAGCAACGATTTTTCCCGCGAACAATCTGGCGACCATAGTGGGAGCCGACGATCTCGCTGCCGAGATCGAAGCGTCGCAGCCACGGATCTCAATCCCGGTCGTGGAGGAGGTCGAATATGAGTTCGACCAGCAGAAGTTCGAGGAGTACTTGTCGTCCTCGTCCGGATCTACCTCCCCCCGCAAGTCCAAGAAGTTCTCCTCCAGGAGAAAAGCTCGTTGGTATGAAGATGTTGAAAACACCAACGAAGAGCTCACCCCATTGGATGCCAAAGTCGCATCGGGTGAGATCCCTCCAACTCCCAACCAGGTCAGATCTGCTCTGGCCAACCCTTCTGCCGTAGAGGGTGTGGTGACTCTCTCGAAGAGAGCCCGCCAAAGGCAACGTCAACGCCTTGCGAAACAATTCGCAAAGGCCATGGAGTCAGTTGACGGGATCCACTACAACACGGATCTGAAGAACAAAAGAGGCAAACAGCCTCAACAACAGATGAACGGCGGCTCTTCCAAGCCACCAACGATGGAATGGGTCCGTGTCAAACGGAACCGTTCGACGCTGGAAGAGCGTATTCGCAAGCGCCGCGCACTATCAGCGCAGGCACGGGCTCAAGTCGAGGAAGCCCGTAGGAAGCTGCAAAAAGAGGTGGCCAAGAAGCCGCCATCAACCCGCAAAGTTTGGAGGCCGAAGTCTGAAGCGGCGATTCAGGCTAAGGAGCAGCAACTGCAGCCTTCGAAAGTGCAACTTCCGGCGAATCAATCCAAACCGCCGATGATTTCCACAACTGCTCCGGGAGATCCCGCAGGACCATCCCAGAAAAGGAAGTCAGTCTTGGAGCGCCTCGGTCCACTTCCCGAGAAGCAAAGCAAAGCTCCAGTTCAGGAACGTTTGGGCCCAATGAAGAAACCCCAAACGATTCAACATGCTGGGGGTCGCCGCAACCCTCAACATGATAAGGAAATCAGGGCAACTAAGCGCACTACGCTGTGCATTGAAGTCCAGGAGCCCGCTGAGGATTCACGCCCACAAAGGCATGTTTCGAGGCGTGTGACTCTCGAAAGCCCGAAGAAGGCAGTTCGCCCTCAGAAGGAAACATTCTCGTCTGACGACGAGGACGTTATACCTGGGAAATCGTGCCAACACACGATAGGTTACTCCGACCTTCAAACTGACGAGTTGTACTATCGTGTTAGGGGTACGAGCAAAGCCAGAAAGAGAAGTCCTCGAAGGCTAGAAACTCAATGTCCCTGTTCCAAACTTATCCGGGCGGTATTGTCTGAGTGCAACTGTGTCAAGGCAATCCCCGAAAGAGTTTCGGTGTTTGAAAGGCTTAGTACCGAAACGCCAAAACCAAGGCATAGGCGTTTCCAGCGAAGAAGAACGGTGGTCGAAGATAGAGAATTTCCGAGGGTCACCACCAATATGACCAGCAAAGGAACATCGGCTCAGGACAATCCCGAGGCGATTCCAGAGGTGCCCTGACGTGTAACTCGTCTGCAGTCCGGAGCTATCATTCGTGCAACGTATGGTAGGGTTCGGACAAGATTACCTTCGGGAGATGAAGAATCAGATGCCGGCTCGGCAGTTGCATCTGACAATACCGTATCCAGCGAAGGACAACCCCGCGAGTCATTCATGATAAGCGCGGAACAGGTGGCCAAGATGCTCGAAGATGCCATGGCCAAACAACAGGAGAGCTTCAGGTTCGAAATGCAGATGGCCATGCAGAATATGAGAGAAATGCATGAGCAACAAATCTAGGCACTGACGAACCAACAAGGCGAACCAAGCCGCCGTAACCAGGTTGTTCAGGAAGATGAGCACACGGATACAGATGAGGCTCGCAATGCCAATAATCCTCCCGTCAATGCAGGGGGTGGTAATGAGGATGCTAGTCACAATGCCATGCTTCCACCTCAGAATCGTGCTAATGATAACACGGGTGAAAGTTTGAAGATCAAAAATCTCGAGAGCAAGATCAATACGTTGATTTCCGCTCAAGAGGTGAAGAAAACGGGCATTCCTTGTCCATACCCAAGAGAATGGGAATCAATCCCGTATCCGGGGAAGTTCAACCTAATCAACTTCACGCCGTTTGATGGGAAGGGTTCACCCACTCAGCACGTGATTTACTTCAAATCACACTTGGGGGTTATTTCTGGTAACGAACCTCTGATGGTGCGGTCATTCGTTGGCACTCTTCGCGGAGCCACCTTCGATTGGTATCGCCGCCTCAAGCTAGGTAGTGTTAACAGCTGGGACGATATAGAGACTAAGTTCCTCACTAATTTCTTCGACGACGATACCGAGATATCTATCGGATCGTTGCTGGACGAGAAACAGAAAGACATGGAGTTAGTCGACACCTTCGTCAAAAGGTTCCGGAACAAGGCGATGAATTGCCGGGACCCGATCACTGAGGAGTTCATCCTCCAGACCTGCCACAACAATCTTTCACTGGACGTGTTGGAAGCAATAGGGACAGCACCGTCCAAAACGTGGAAGGATCTGAAGGTCCGAGGGGAGCAAGCTGAACGATTCCTCAGGAGAAAGAAGGCGGAGAGAGGCCAACAAGCGGCGAATGCTCCAACGCAGAATTTCAACCCGAGGGGGAAAGGTAAGGCACATGCTAATACAGTTGATGCTAATCAAACCTTTCAATTGCAACCTCAGTAACAGCAGCAACGGCAACAACGGCCTCAGAAGCAGAAATCTTCGGAGCCAAGGTTTCCCAAAGTTTACTCCTTCAAGGATGATGAAGTTCCCGGCATCTTCAAGTACTTGTTAGAGAACAACAAAATCCAGCTGCCGGCGATCGTAGATCAAGAAGGGGCCAGCAAAGTGACGGATCCGAAGTACTGCGTGTACCATAGAGCGGTCAATCACCCTACGAGGTCATGCTACCGCCTCAAGGACAAGATCCAGGCGTTAATTGATGTGGGCGTCATAACCCCGAAGCCTGCCAAGAATGTAGGAGCAAACGCAGTGTCAATCAGCTTTGGATCGGTGCCCACAACATGGTTCGAGCCGAAACGCGTCACCAAAGTGGGAATGAAGACGATGAATGATGACCCACACGGACAGCGCCAAAAGGGACTTGTGCCACACACAGCCCCGAACGGCGAAATCCTCTGGGTTCATTCGGATCTCATTGAAGATGAGCAGTGGGCGACCTCCTCGAAAAGAAAGGGGAAAGGCAAGGCCTGCAATGCTACGTCTACAATCTTCGAAGAGGATGGTAATGAAGCTCCTACCTTCCCGCTCTCCGAAGAAGAACAAGAAGTCTTCGCCACCAGAAGCGGAAACCAGTACCACTTCAACTATCCGTCACCTAGTGATCAGTTAGCTGAGCAGGGGGTGACTAAACGGGGACCAGCCAAAACTCTCACAGAGCTGGGGGTGATTGCAATTCCTAAACCGGTTGAGGAGGCTCGACGATAGCCGGTGGATAAGCAGAAAGAAAAGAGACCCCAAGAGGTGCAGAATCCGAAGCAGTCTCGTTTCAATCGTCCGATTGGAAGAGATAAACCGGAGAGCTCAAAAACTCCACGTATTTTCGATATTATAGCTCAATTAGCCAATATCCCAGCGCGGATAACGCTGTATGAGTTGCTGCGGTTGTCCAAGGAGACCAGGGAAGCCTTACAAGAGGCCTTGGCCGATTCAGAAGCGTTCCTCACTCGGATCAAGCCGGTACCTGAAGAGCCAGAACTGTTAGCTCAACAATGCAATGTAGCGGCTAAGAACATTCCCTGCATTACCTTCACCAAAGAGGACATGCAGACGAAGAATTCGAATCATGATCGACCCCTATACTTCATCGGGTACATTGGCTCCAGCGAAGTCAACCGAATCCAAGTGGATCCGGGTTCCGCTGTGAGTATTATGCCGCTTCGCCTGATGCATAGCCTCGGCATTCCAGTTAGCAAATTGGCGTCTACAGGCACTGTCATTTACGGATTCAACACCAGCGGGTCAAGGCCTTTGGGAAAGATCCGGATAAAATGTCAGATGGGTGATCTAAAGACGGAGGTCACGTGTTACGTGATCGATGCCGAGACATCATATAACTTACTATTGGGTCGGCCTTGGATCCATAGTAACGTTATAGTTCCCTCCACCCTACATCAGTGTCTGAAATATGTCGACACTGAGGGGAGGGCCAGGACAGTGGTCGCGGATAAGCAACCATTTAAAGGGTTTGAGAATTATTTCACTGATTCTCTCCTTTATGGTAACGAATCCGATATTGAACCATCGGTCTAGGGCACGGACAGCGGAGAAGAAGCTGATTCCAAAGCCGGATTCGATTACAATGGAGATTTTATTTTAAATGATATTGTACCCTTTGTAATCAATCTTGACGATGAACAATCGTCAGATGGCAGTTGTAACTGGCAACTTACCAATATCGAAATAAATGATGATTTAGAGTACTCACTGTCTCTTGATGATGCGATAAAGGGATTATACGATAATCTCGATTTACATACGCCACTCCGATCATCTTATGTAACAAAGAAACACCTCCAGCATTCTTTCGGAACAACTCTGATCGTTCCTGCCAAAATAGGAGGCGAAAAAGAAGTGGTTTACGGTAAAGGAGAGAGTTTTCCTTTACCTGATCATTTCTTAAGAGAAGATGAGAATGAAGACAAACCTGGTCGACATTTATCTAAATATAGTCCGGAAACGCGCAAGCTCATGGAAAAACAGGGATATGATTTCGCACTCGGAGAAGGTTTATACTTCGATCGAGGTTCCCATATTCTAGCCAAAGCGGCATATGTACCAAAAGGGAAACCGGATGATTATTACCGTCACAAAAGAGGCTTAGGCTACGTCTCCTCGTCTGATGATGAATGTGGTTGGCAAGTTATCGATCAAATTGCTAACAAAGCTAAGGATGGGTACTCGTCAGATTCCTCAGAATGGGACTCCGATACAAGTTTGGGGGAAGCATTCAAAGCCCTAATGTCGAACATGACTACAGCTGATCCATCTACAATGGAGGACGACGATCAAATGCCAACGTGGGAAGACCCATGGGTTCATCACCTGAACATGCAGTATGATGATAGGTTTGAACAGAGGGAACCCCCCACTGAAGACAAAATAGTCTAAATTAATATGGGCGATGAAGCCAACCCAAAGCCCATATTCATCAGCGATAGTCTTCCCCCAAATGAAAAGGAGGAGTTAATTGCTCTCATCAGGGAATATATCGATGTCTTCGCTTGGAACTATGAGGACATGCCAGGGCTCGATCCCAATGTGGCAATGCACCGCCTCGATATCAAGTCGGATGCCAAACCCGTCAAACAGCAGCAGAGACGGTTTCGTCCGCAGATTATGGATGCCATTGAGGCAGAGGTTAAGAAATTGATCGACTCAGGATTCATCCGAGAGGAGCAACATCCAGACTGGCTAGCCAATATTGTCCCAGTCATGAAGAAAAATGGTAAAATCAGGATATGCATCGACTTCAGGGACCTGAATGCGACATGTCCGAAAGACGACTTTCCTCTCCCAATCACAGACGTCATCATCGATAATACGTGCGGATTTGAGAGGATGTCTTTTATGGATGGCTTTTCAGGATATAACCAAATCAAGATGCACCCGGATGATGAGAAGCATACAGCGTTCAGAACACCCCTCGGTGTCTTCTACTACACGGTGATGCCTTTCGGCCTGAAGAATGCAGGCGCCACGTACCAGCGAGCAATGACTAAGATTTTCCAAAAGTACCTCAGGAAGACGGTCGAGTGCTACGTTGATGATTTGGTTGTAAAAAGCCGCAACAAGGGAGATCACATCAAGGACTTGAAGACGATGTTCGATCTCATGCGGAGTCATCAATTGAAGATGAACCCCACTAAATCCTTCATTGGAATGTCCAGCGGAAAATTCCTTAGATTCGTCATCACCACTAAAGGTATACATATCGATCCTGACAAAGTGAAGGCGATACATGAATTGCAGCCCCCGAGAAATCTAAGAGAACTCAGAGGATTGCAAGGGCGTTTAGCTTACATCCGGCGGTTCATCTCAAATCTTTCTGGAAAATGCTAACCATTCTCTAAGCTAAATAAGAAAGGTGTGTCGTTTATTTGGGACGACGATTGCCAAAAAGCACTCGAAGATATCAAGACATATCTGACGAATCCTCCTGTTCTCGTCGCACCAAAATCAGGTAAACCGTTCTTGATTTACATCAAGGCGATGAACCACTCGATAAGTGCTTTACTAGCACAAGACGATGATAATGGTCATGAACAGGCAGTCTATTACCTAAGTCGGACCTTGGTAGGCGCCGAGTCTCGATATCCGATGATTGAGAAAGAATGCCTCGCATTAGTATTCGCAGTACAAAAGATGCGGCATTACTTGGTTGGACAGACAATTTACGTTATCTCTAACGTTAATCCAGTACGGGTATTTATGACGCAACCGGGTTCGATGAATTGGCGGTTAGCGAAGTGGGCTCTTCTCTTGTCCCAGTATGATTTGCACTTCAAACAGCAGAAGTCGGTCAAAGGACAAGCGATTTGTGATCTCTTGGCGGCAAGCCCGACAACAGATACGGCAGAAGTATATGATGACTTGCCGGATGAAACCCACGAGGTTAACACCATGTCGCATTAACAAGTATGACAATTATACTTTGATGGTGCTTCGAGAGCAGTTAATAAGGCAGTAACCCCCGGATGTCCTAAAGTCTCCTCCGGAGTTGGAGTTGTCTTAGTTTCCCCGGGGAAGCATGTAATGCCTCGGGTATATTCACTGACAGATCCATGTTCCAATAACGTAGCTGAGTAAAACGCGCTCCTCATTGGACTCAGTTTCGCCAAGGAGCTGGGGGTCGAATATCTCGAAGCTTTTGGGGATTCTCAATTGATAGTCAACCAAGTCCGTGGAGAGTATGAAGTCAGGAACCAAGACCTGATCCCATACCACCAGGAGGCCATCAGAATGGCAGATTCTTTCGAGGAATTCTTTATTGAATACATCCCTCGTCTCCAGAATGCTTATGCGGATGCACTGACAGCACTAGCAGTATCACTCGCGCAGCCGCCCGAAACTGAACTGCTAGTCACGGTAAGATCACATCAACTCTGCATACCCATATACAATATGGATATCGAAGAGGAAGATGACAGAAAAATAAACGCCAAGGAGGTGAACTCAACTCAAATCGGGTCTGAGTCCCGAGATTGGCGTTTTCCCATCATTGACTACGTCCAATATGGTATTCTGCCAGAGGATGTAAAAGAAAGGGAATCAATCCGCC
>BQKN01000237.1:0-12247 GCA_022839385.1 Asparagus kiusianus
CCATTAGATATAACTTTAAAATTATGATGAAGTTTGAGGTTTATATTTTTATATTCAAACATGATCTCGTAGGTTGAGAGCCTTTTTTATGGGTTGAAACCTAAACTCATACAGCAGTGTTAATTTTTTTAAAAAATCTGCTTTAAATTCGTAGCCAGTGGGATTTAAACCTGGATTGCTCTGATATCATTTTAAATTCTTGTAACCATTACACCATAACTCCGAAATTGTAGTGAGGGTTCATTTATTTATGATTTTTTATATATTAGTCCCTTAAATCTTCAATAGTTGCACATTAGTCCCTCAAATTTTAGAAATTGTATATTAGTCCCTCAAATGTTATATGGTCTTTCATAACGACCCCTTTGTTACTATGTTAATTAAAAAAAATTAATCATGTTTGGGTTAACTCCCAACCCAATATCTGCAGTCACCAAACTACACATCTCTCTGGTGTTTCCAACCATTGGAAAGCAAAACATTAAGTTAGAGTTATTTTTAATTTTGACCATTAGAGAAGAAGAACTCAAGTGCATTCGTGTATTTGAAGTGGTAATTGGATTTAAGCCTTTAAGAAATGAATTAGGGACTATAACAGAAGGGTAAAGCAGTCACTTTGTCTCTAACCACTAGATATAGCGAAATATTTCCCTCAAATCTATCATGATTTAACTTGAAGAGCCATTTTATAAGACCTTATAGGATTTAAGGGACTGATATGCAGTTCCAAGATTTGAGGGACTAACGTCTAAAAACCGTTATTGTTTACTTTGGCTTTGCAGAGCTATCTACAGCTTCATAGATTCATGGATTCTTCATTATTTGGTTTTCACATTTGAGAAGGTAGAACATATATAGAGGTAAATGCATTAAAGAAAAGAGTCTTAAGACTTTTCTTTCTTTCTTTTTCTTTTTTTTTAAAATTTGCTTATGGATTGTGGAAAGGTTAAGGTAGGTGAGAGTAGACTCAAGCTCCATGGGCCCATGTGGTAGTTAAAATTCTCAATTGGGCATGGAAATCATAATTCCTCCACTTACTAAAGCTAGGAACCATTGGCGTCCATTTCTTTTCGATGCATGAAAGATTATTATTGCCTCTGCATCGAGAAAAGCAAAGTTCTATCTTACTCCATCATAGAGTTACTATCTTTCTCTTTGTAGGGTTTGCAAGACCTGCTTCGTGCTTGTTTGGCAAAGACCAAACAGAGATTCCATAATTTCTGACAGGGTACTTAGAAATTTTAATTGAGGTTCCACCAGAAAATAAAAGGTGGTTGTTTGCCATTGGAACCCACTTAAAAATAATTTCTGTATAAATTAAATTTTTAATGGTGGTTTTCGTATTAATCACTCTATTTTAAAGGTGGTTTTTGCGAGGAAAAGAAAAGTTACTTTTATTATCAAAATTATAAATGTTTTACTACTAGTACATACATGCACAAGAAGTGGAGGTACTTCCTTGCAGATTAATATCAAAAGTCATAAATATTTGAATTCTCTATATATTTGAGTTTTGTAGTACAATCGCATAAAACTATAATTTTGCTAATACTGTTTTATTTTCAATTGTGATTGAATATTAATATTCAGTGTTTGAGAACGTTTCTCTAAATCAAATTGTATCATTTCTCCTACTTTTATTTTAAATAAAAGATGAGTTAAAACTTGGGATTTTGCACTACTTATTATCATCATCCTTGTATCGCTAAATTAATCTACTTAATTACAAGAATGTACTATAATAAGGATGGAAAATGGGTTCTAACTATAAAAAAAAAAACAAGACGAAGAGTTTAGGAACAAAGATAAAAGTTGGTAGAAGAACAAAGTTGTTGCTTGTACGTTTATGCAAGTGAAGTGATATTTTTAAAAAGAAAGGTCTTGATATATATGGGAACGAAAATTTTAGAAAATATACATTTTTAAGTTTAATTACAAAGCTAAAAGATTTTAAAACAGAAGGATCTTTCTACCAAAATGTTCTTCTATACACGGTATAAGCAAGTGACCAGTGACGGACTTTTTCAGGCCCATTTCCGTTGCAAAGCAAATGGACCGATCCCTTTCTCCAAATTCCCGTCGTCAAATTGTAAACCCGGTCACAATCCTATGCTTAATAAAAGAATATAAATTAATAACTTTTCTAAATAATAATAATAATAATAATAATAATAATAATAATAATAGTAATACATCAATAAACTCCAAAATTTCGCCGGCACTCAAGTTCTAGACTCATTGTAAGAACATGGTCTAATCAAAGCTCTCTGTTTAAGCTAATTAAATAGAAGTAATATATATAGTGAAGGAATATTTGCAAATAATTTCCTATAACAAAGTCTTTGTCATCCCAAGGAGCTCCTACATGAGTGCAAAGTTTGTTTGTTGTAGTACAGAAGCAGTATAGAATTTACCGTCTAACTACACACCACATATTTCATAGCCGATAACATGATTTTGGTTACTTTTAGTGTTATGGTGTTTTCAATCGTCAAAGTGTGACCCTTTGCCAGCAACGGACAACTAAATTTCTGCATGCAATGCCCCAATCAAATCGACGATCAGAGACCAACAATAATTCTAACTTAGCCGACCCATTGAGTCGATATCTCCTTATGTCGACACGAATGACGGTACTAGTCGACCCTCTTGTTGAAGACGACTCGCAACGAGCCCACTCGAACATTATTCGACACCTCACAAGGACGACTTGAAATATGTTACTTCTTAGCGAAGCTAGAGGATGACTTTAGCCTCGAGCCCCTCTTGTTGATAAAACGTCGACGTCACATTTAATGCTTGGCAGGTGCCATCAAGCTTCTAGCTCTAATAGTCTTCATTACTCATCGGACCACGTCAGCACCATCAAGCCTCAGATCACGTCTCATTTAATGCTGAAGTGATCTCTCCTCCACTCGTCGAGCGACGCGTGTAAAGTAGGTGCTGACGTAGCCGCCAGCCCATACTTCTTTACTGCCATCCTGTGCTTGGCCGAAGTGTCAATTCTACTCTTATACCATCAATATAAATAAGAGGCATTATTCTAACACATAAAGCTTCTTAGGCCTTTTACTTCATCAGCAGTATCTGGAAGTTATACTATTGCACACACAAGAACCCTCACAATTCTTCATATTCCCACTCAAGTTCACCAGCTGACTTGATCGTCGGAGGAGTCTCCGTCATCACACGAGTTTCTACTTATGCAGGCTTCGGCCACTCAACTCAGAATCGGATATCCGGGGAAGGAAGCGACCCCTCATCAACTTCATCCCCATTCAACCATTTTAATTGACTGTGTGATCACTTAACATCAATAGTTATGATGTAATACGTACAGTAGTTCTTGTTTGAGTAATAACAAACTCTCATTTAGTAGTAATATTTATTTGCGATGGTATAGTATAGTTGAAAACATATATACAACGGTTACGAGGCGAAAAGATGCAAAAAATCGGCATTTATGTTGATTTCAGCCTAGGAACCTTTAATGGTCTATAATGAACCATCTATGGATTGCAGTGAACCATCGATAGTCAAGGCTCGTCGATGGTCTATAGTGAACAATCAAAAAAAATTCAGAAAGATAATTTTGAGCCATTAATGGTTTATAGTGAACCATCAATAGTGATGATGAATTTTTGCAGGTTTGAAGAGTTAATCACAACCGTTCGTCGATCTCTTTCATCTCCAACTTCCACTATGATTTGGATATCTCTTTCATGATATATGAGAGGCTATATAAGATTGAAGGAGATGTTTTTTAGAGAGTGTTCTAGTGTTTGAAAAAAGAGAGCTTTAAGAGAGAAATTTCGAGTGTTTAAGAGAAAAAAGTTTGAATAGTGATTTGAAGCTCTGGAGCTTCAATGAACTCTTTCTCGTTGCATTCAACAACATCGAATCATCTTAGTGAGAGGAGTTGCCCTTAGAATTAATATCTACATCGTTCTTTATCGATCTTCGCTTTAATCTTTTTAAGAACAGTTTATTTATCAAAATGGCTGTAAGGTCTTTCTGTTTTTGTGCTTAAACTATTTCTGGTAGTTTGTTTCAAACTTGTCTTTATGGCGTACTCAACCAGGTGATAATTGAGGGTTGGAACTAGCTAGACCTATGTTATAGCCTAAAAATAACTAAGTGTTAATCTTTCTTGAGTTGTCGATACGTGTCCTACTCCAGAACAGATCAGACATGATCAGAGCCCAGATGACTCGAACCGCTCCTGCGATCGACTCCATAGGCCGACAACTTACATAGCTAACTTAAAAGGTGTTATTTGCTGACCTACCTCTTCAACAGCATCAGTAGTACATGGAAGCAACAGGGGAGAGCCTTAGCTATAGTCATGATGGCCGAGAGCATCCCACAGGGGTGGCATCACCTGACCCTTGGCTTCCTTATACCACTCTAGGCCCCTCAACCACTAATTTTACATCTAGTTATGACCGAATCTTTTAGCCAATCATTGAAGCCATTGGGGGAACACTCCCCTCGCTGACAGCATTATGAATGCTACTTGAGATAAAATCAAGATGCCTCACAGGGAGAAGGACAAAGGTGAGGAGATCTAGCCGAGCATGTTTAGAATTATTATGATATGATGACCATGCTACAGACATTGGAGTCAATCATTTGTAGCTTTTTTCCTATCACTTTGTCGGAAAGAGCCAAGCTATAGTGGAACTCCTTGCCCAAGAAGTTCATCAACAACTTTGAACACCTCAGTCAGAAGTTTATGCACCACTTCATGGTCGACAACAAGCCGAAGCTGCCTCCTTATGTTTCGATGCAGATGAGACAAGAGTCTAGAGAGAGACTCAAGGACTATTTAAAGAGGTTCATGGCCAAAAGATTAGAACTCGACGACCCTGACAACATGATCGCCATGTCCGCTGTCGTGGCCAGGTTGGAGAGCCACGAGTTAGCTAACACTCTCATTAAGAAGTGATTCACCACCTGTGAGCAGTTGATGGCAAAGGTGCACAGATACATGAATATGAAAGATGCTTGAGCCTACAAGAAGGAGGCCAGGGTAGCTAAAGTAGCAATAGCAGTAGCAACAATAGTAGCAACGACATCACCGGCGGCCAAGTTAGTGGCACGGGTCGACCCCTCGCCAGGGGCTGAAGCAGCAATGGGTCCCTTTAGAACCGACCTCATACTAAGTAGAGCAGACAAGAGGGACCGGAGGAAGGAGGTTACTAAGAAGCCGACAAACCTCAGTTAGAGACCTTGGCATCTTTTTATGTCTAAGCCCAAGGTACATAAAACTCCCTGAGGCAATCAAATTGTTGGTACTATCTTCAAATAAGATATTTTTTCTATTGTATATCTATGTGCAACTTTCATCAATCTATCATTCTCGACTCAACAAGGCACATATCATAAGATATTGGTGTCATTACGATTAAACCAGGGGCATGCACCTGAGTTGTCCCAACCTAAAAACTGACTGGTACTCGAAGCTATGCAGTCAAGTTGCCATATTCGCCATATATGGCTAAGTCACCTCGACTTAATATTAAATATGGACTCAAACAAAGCATGAGACAAATGCAAGCAAGAAAGATACAAAAATCATAAAGGCAAAAATCTGGCTTTTTATTCATATATCAAAAAATAGTTACATCGACAAAAATAAAATGAACAGATACATGAAGCTCTCATGGAGCTCAACTTGGATTCGGAGTAGGATTGTGAAGCATAGAACTAGGCTCAGGAGATGGAATCAGCTGAGGAGAAGAGGAGGCGTCATCTTTGTCTTGATCACCCTATGGCCGGCTAACTCAGCTATCTACTTTAGAGCCTTCTGCTGATTCCTCACCTTCCTCGTCACCGTTCTCCACATCCAGCACTAGTCTGCCTCCCTTCATCTCTTTTTCATTCAAAATGTTGAGGCAATTAGCAACCCAGGAAGAGTAATGGAGATAGTCTAAACCGGGTCGCGACTCAAGAGGGATCCCCCCCAACAGGAAGTCGAAGTTGACTTTGTAAGCTAGAGCCACTTCTATTTTGCCTAAGGGGTTATCTTAGTATTTTTCCACAATTTCCCCCTGATAGGCCTCAAACTCTAGAAAAGTGAGGTAAGCAGAGACTAGACCTAAGTGAGTGATGATTCACGTTGTTGCTCGGCCTGTAGAGCAACCTGGACACTCTCATTCCCAAGCTTCTTGTTAGCCCCCTGCTCCTCTTCCAGCTCGACCTTCAATCTCAAGAGGCGATCTGACTAGCACATTCTTGAGTATTAACCCTCTCATGCTTCTTGGACTCGACCTCTTCAGAGAGAGACCTAATTTTGTTGTCCCACTCGAGGATGTCGTGCTAGAGGAGGCCAACTTCCTCCTTAAGCTTAACATTCTTAGTTGACTGCTTGCTGCTATGCGCTTAGAGCCCCTGAATCATTTTCTGCCAAGCCTCCAACTCCCGCTACCACTTGCCATAACTCTACTTTTAGGTGACCAATAAGACCTTCATAACAACAGTCTTCTTCTCGGCCTCCTCCCGACCAACCATGTCAGCCTCTAGCATCTCTTGAAATTCAGTAGGGAGTTCTTGCACAAGCTCAAGCTGAGAGAATAGCTCCTGCTCGATCAGAGTCCCTCTCAATAGATAGCCCTTATAGGCTTGATGAAGGCTGAAGGTGGGCATCCTCAGAGAATTTTGTCATCCCTGGGGAGATACAATTGCTCCAAGGCCTGAGCCTCGACCATTTGAGACTCCAAGACCGAGCTCCTCTCATCAAGAGATCACTTAGCCATATAATAGTAGTCCGCGGATGGCTCCTTATCATATCAGGGGCTGTCTATGTGGACAAGTTGATCAACATTTCCTTCAGTGATCCCACACGTTTGGATCAAGCTAATTTATATGGTAGGGGGAAATGCCACTCAAAATTGATTTTAGGAGCCGGAGCTGCCTCGTAATTTCCTTGCTGGCAGAGGTTGGGCCATCCATTCTCCGACTGACGCTTTGCCATGCCTCTAGTCTAGCTCAGGCAAAGGAAGTTTGGTCATCTTCTCTTCAACCCGAACCTTTGTCCCTATTAGTTCGACCACGTCCTCTCCCCCCGTAGGCTGAGCAGGGGATGCTTCATCAAGAATAACGATCTCAGCCGGCTCAGAGAGAGAAGAACTTGCAGTGAAAGGATGATGGCCGATCTCCTAGGTCAGGACTGAAGCACTTGGTTCTACTCCATTTTTCGACCTAGCTCGAGCCTGCTCAGCACCCCATGAGGACCTCAGCCACTTATTTTCTGCAACCTCCTTCTCTTCTTCTCTAACCTTTCGGCCTGA
The DNA here is from genome assembly GCA_022839385.1 of Asparagus kiusianus. Taxonomy (NCBI): domain Eukaryota; kingdom Viridiplantae; phylum Streptophyta; class Magnoliopsida; order Asparagales; family Asparagaceae; genus Asparagus; species Asparagus kiusianus. The sequence goes on from BQKN01000237.1 coordinate 7,293, forward strand.
ATAGTTGTGCTCGGCCTCGCTAGCGGAGCTGTCATTTTGGGAACATTCATTGTCACCACATTGGCCTCCTCAGGGCCAACTCACCCCAAGCACTTTTGAGGCCCAGTTGCTGACCTCGGTGCCTCATTTGACTCTTTGAGGGGGAGCACCAAGATTACATCCAAGATTTTATTCTCCTCAGTCGGTGGCACATAGGATAGGCCGACTACTCAAAGGACAACCAGCTCAAAGAGATTGTTGATTTCCCTTGACCTAACATAAGCTCGAACCTTGTAAGGCCCCAACTTCTCCTTATTTGTGAGTAAACCCAGTTTCAGTGCATCCTTCTTGATCTCGGGCCAAGTCAAACAAGCAAGGATAGGGTCAGCTCCAAATACCTACATGAACTTCTCTTTCCAATCTTTATTTGAGTCAGTTGCATTAGAGACGAGATTGGAGTTGCCCAAGTTCTGAAAGAGTAATGTCCTTCCTTCTTAGCCGTCTTAATACTGACCAGATGGCCCAGCATGTGTAGACTCGGTTTGACGCTACCTCGGTAGCAAATTACCACATATGCCACCAAAGTAGCAACCAAGTTCGGCTTAATCTGAGAAGGGGATACTCCCTGGGACTTGCAAACTTGACGAATGAAAGGGTGAAGTGGCAGTCAGGGCCCATACTCCTAATGCTTCAGATAGATAGCGATCCCTATCATCGCCATGGTGATATATAGCTTCCGACCTCTCTAGCACCGATAAAGTGAAAGCATTAGGGAGATCGAAGCAACTATAATAGGATTCAAGATTCGTCCAATAGACCTTCGAGTGAAACAACCTGAGAAGGTCGATCCTCACCTCATTGCAGTTAGAAGTAGAAGCAGTGGAAGCCATCACAGATTGCTAGAGTGTTGATCGGAAAATGTTTGGTGCAGAAAGCTAGCGTTTCAACAAATTGAGCATAGAATACTTGTAAAGAGATCTTTTGCACCTGAGATGGGCTATATATAGGATCGAGCATGGGGACATGTCAAGATCAGAGTGGCTGGCCCGGTCAGGAATGAGCGACTGACTCGGTCGGGAATGAACTGCTGAGATCATCCTTGAAAGTCAAACCGACCATATAGGAAAAGAAGCACTACACGCTAATCGATACACCACCCATTAATCAGTACACCACCCATCTCGTAAGTCAAAGTGACAGTGAAGCATCATATATGTTGACATAAAGAGGTCACCTCAACAACAACCCATCACTTTCCTTATAAATGCGCTTCGGAAGTCGCTAATCAGCGATTGTTCAACTTTCACCCGTACTCGGCCAGCCAAGTTCAAGTGAAAGGGGGCCATCATTATAGCCTACAAATAACTAAGTGTTAATATTTCTTGAGTTGTTGATATATGTTCCACTTCACGCTAGATCGAACATGATCAGAGCCCATGCGACTCGAACCTCTCCTGCGGTCAACTTTATAGGGTGACAACTTACATGGCCGATTCGAAAGGTGATACTTGCTGACTTACCTATTCGATGGAGCCCACAAGCCTCCTCACTGGGCCTATGATCTCAGCTGACAACTCTCGAGGCTGACTAAAAAGATGGTACTTGTCATCTCGTTCATAGAGCCGAGTCAAGAGGAGGTGCATCCTCGAACTCCACACCAATAGCTTCCCCTCCTCATCAGAGCTTTTGCTACAAGTCCTCATGCCTCATCACTCACCAACCCCCCTCGATCATTCTCACATCCAATCAAGGATGACTCATCCACTTCAGCAGCCGCCACCTATAGAGACATATATCGAGTCAACTGCCTGCTTGTACTAGGCCACAATAATCTCCATGCCATTCTGATCTACTATAAAAGGGAGCTCCGCTGCATGATGTAACTTTTTCTGTTTGGATTTAACTCCGAGCAATCCTTCATACTATTTCTATTATATTTTCCTACTTCAGTTCAAATGTTGACTTGATTGTCGAAGGAACAATCAGAGAACCCAACTTCGGTCTCTCATGAGTTCTTCATGTGTAGGGAAGAATAGTGATCTACAGATCCATTTATCTGAAGGAGTTTGAGGACCCTAACTCTACTCTAATCCACAAATAAACCCCTATTTGATTACTGGCATCAACAAGCTTGATGTTACTTGCTGTGGAGAGTTAGGTTTGACTACTGGTTTCTCGTAGATTCTAGCGTGTGGTCTTTGTAAGGCTATTGAATTGGGTTGTGATTCAAGTGATCTATTGGCATAGTGAGAGCCCCTTCGTGGGAAGGAAGAGCAAATGTAGGATTGTTATCTGAATGACATGTTCTTTGGTTGGTTTTTGTTTTGGTCGTTCACTTTTATTATTCTATATTTTCACTGCATATTCTGTATTTTGGCAAAAATTTATAGCAAACTTATTCACCCCCCTCTAGGCTTGCGTCTTAGACCCAATAAGTGGTAACAGAGTCTCGTTATCCATCTTTAGGATTCACAACTTAGGATAAAGATGTCTAGTTTGACGGCCGCAATAGCTTTTCCTGAGGGATACACCGTGAATCGACCCCTACTTTTTGATGGGACAAACTACACCTATTATAAATCATATATGAAAGTCTTTTTATTATCCACCGATTGTGATGTTTGGGTAGTGTAGAGAATGGTGATAATGAATCCACTACTGTTGTAGGAGATATTACAACCATCACCCCTAGGGATAAGTGGACGACACATGAAGAAGATCTTTAATTTAAATTCTAAAGCTATGAATGCTCTTTATTGTTCCTTAATTGGTAAAGAGTTTAATCATGTTTCTACTTGTATTACTGCATAGGAAATCTAAAAAACACTAGAGGTTACACACGAGGGAACTTCACATGTGGAAGAGGCGAAACTTACAATGCTTGTCAGCAAATTTCAAGATGAAGGCTTTAAAGAGTATTCAGGCTATGTTCACCCAATTTACTAATTTTGAAAAAAAATCATAAGCTTTAGAAAAAGAATATGACAATAAAGAGTTGTGTAGAAAAATTCTCTGTTCTCTTTTTAAGGATTGGGAGCCAAAGGTAATGACTATTGATGAATTATAAAAAATTTCTAACTTAACTCTTGAAGATCTTGTAGATGATCTTCTCACATATGAGGTTCAATTGAAAGAGAGAGAAGATGCTTCTGAATATGATTCCAAGAAGAAGTTGTTAGCACTGAAGGCGAAAAAGCAAAAAATTTAATCCAAGAAGAAGAAAGAATCAAGCTCGGAATCTAATAGTGATGACAAGAGTGAGATGAGATTGGCAGTTTAAGGATTCAAATCATTCCTAAAGAAAAAGACAGCTAAACATTTATGTAAAATAGACAGAATCAGAATTTCACTAAAGTAAGGAAAACAAAATATGAAAATTTAGATTTTGAAATTACTTGTCATCATTGTAGGAAACCTGGACTCTACAGAAATGAATGCCCTCTCAACAATAGTTACTACAAAGGGAAGAATAACAACTTCAAGGCAAGTAAGATTTCTCAAGTGAAGATCAAGAATCACAAAGCGACTTGAGCTCATATGATAAGAGTCACTGTCTCATAGCCAATGCCCATATTACAAAAGGTTTTGAGGATGATGGTTCAGATAAGAAAATTTATTAGAGAGTCAAGGAGCTTGAAAGCACCTGGTATTAGACTCAGGATGTTCTCATCACATGACAATAAGAAAGATTTGTCTCTTAGTCTTGACAAGAAGAAAGATGGAGAACGACTTTTGGAAACAATGATATAAGTAGGGTTATAGGAGTTGGTGATATAGGTAATGATTTCTTTAAACTCTTTAAAGTTTTACTTGTAAATGGTCTAAGGCACAATCTTATTTCCATTAGTCAGCTGTGTGACAAAGGAGGAGAGGATTGGAAACTTTGGCACATGAGACTTGGACATACGAGTATGAGTTTATTGCAGAAACTTTTAAAGAAAGAATTAGTTAGAGATTTGCCTATCACTACTTTTAAGAGTGAGAGTTTATGTGAGGCTTGCATAAAAGATGACCCTCTTTTGATGAATCTAAGTGATCATGCCCTCTTGTGATGAATCTAAGTGATCATGTTGAACAAGAAAAAACTTTGGTGAAAAGTGAGAATGAAGCTCAGGAGGAAATAAATGACAAGAATAAGAAAATGAGGAAAACACTGAAGACACTATTCCTGAAGTTTTAGAGGATACTAAAGATTCAACCAATTTAAAAAAATCAGCAATTATTTCACTAAGAGATCATCGGAAAAGAAATCGTTGACCACCTAATCGTTTGAATGATTACTGCTACTCAAGGTCAACCATAAAGGTAGGTAAAGATAAAAATTCATATTCCTTTCTTGATGAATTCTGTGTGTATGTGAATATTATATCTGAGATTGAACCAAAAAATATGAATGAAGTTATTGTTAGCCTCATGGTTATGAGCCTACTCCTTAATCTTATTTTGATGATTACAAACAATTCCTAACATCGTACGTCGAGTGCTTGCATTTGTTTTGTTAGGTAATCTACACAAATATCAAAGTTGGAGGTTTGATAGAATTGAGCTAAACGATCACATCAAATGGAGGTTGGCGGAATATCGGTATGAAGCAATACATTTCAAGTCAAGATCAAGATCAAGCTTCATCCATAACCAAGACGAGCTATATTAAAGACTTTCATCTTGGGTATAATGTTTTAGATGTTTATACTTGTGTGTTTAATACTTCAAGCTCAATATCATATACACATATATTTTATTAGTTTATCCGTTTTTTGGTTTATCCACAAACAAAGTTTTTACAAGCAAATAGATATATATTTATATACATACATATTTGTTTTCATGCGGATAAGTTTTGATATTATAGATATGAAATGATAGTTATATTCATTTTCATTTATATACTTGTTTACATATACACATTTCATATTTATCATTTGAGTTTTTGGAAATAATATGTTTAGGTATATTTGGATATATATATATATATA
>BQKN01000237.1:12347-26855 GCA_022839385.1 Asparagus kiusianus
CAATTTGCGTTTAACTATGATTTCATCAATATCAAGCTTTAACAATTCAATGAAATCATGTTTTCTATTTTTCAGAGTTCATGCTTTTGTAAATTTGTAAAATAACATGTTTATGGATTAAAGACTTGTTTACAACATCTTATATCTTTTCCTAAGTCCTTTAATCCATTCAAAATGAATATACAAGTTTGTTTTTCAAAAACATGTGTTGTTTAGTTTTCATGTTTTTGGACTATTTTACAAAATAAAGAGTTTTCATAATTAAGAAGTGCAATTCTAAGATTTCTTTTTGTAACATGTTTATTTTCATGTTTATAAACTTTTTCCAAAGTTTTACATTTTTAGAATTTATTTGCTATTTTTAAAAGAGTTTTGAAATTCAATTTTACTGTTTATTTCAGGCTGATAACCTGTTATCAGTCAACTGATGGATCTTATCAGTCGACTGATGAACTCACCTGGAATTACCAAAAGTTTATGTTTTTGCGACTGATAAACTATCAGTCAATTGATGAGGTCATCAGTTGACTGATGAGCTCTTCTGTCGACCGATGAGCTATGAGCTGCTTGTAACGGTCAGATCATCAGTCGACTGATAAAGCTCATCAGTTAACCGACGACCTCTAACGGCTAGTTTTTCTAGCTTTTACTGTTTTAGGTTTTTTCTCTTTTGTTGGGTTTTTCTTGAGCGTTGGGGTATCCTATATATACCCCATTGTTTGCGTCGAAAATTAATGTATTCATTGCGGTATTTATTACAACTTCAGTCGTTACAATAAAAACAAAAAGATAGTCTTTTTATAATACTTTTACACAATGAAAACAAAAATACAATTCTCGTCAAACAAACGCAGAGATCGTTTATTGGTCTTCTGCTTGCGTGGGATCATTGCCTATACCGGGGACGTTAATATCGTGGATCGTCACGGATCAGATCCGGTTAACAGATAAATGATCAAGGCTTTTACTTCACGAAGGAAGTAATCGCTGCAGCGATGATCTCGACCAAGCAAGATTACGGCTCTTCTCGAGATTTAAGACCAAGCTTAAATCCGGAGGAATAGGGGACGTGTCTTAGATCTCTCGAACTCCACTCTTTATGCATAGGAGATCGCCAAGATCTGCTAACACTTGCTATAAATTCATGGCTCCACTCTCCAATTCGGCAGCATTTCACCCTCTTGATGTCCAGCCCTGTGAAATGAGCACCCGAGCATGTATTAATAAGTTTTGGAAGCGGGTATTTGGATAAGAACGAGTGATTCCTCCTTATCTTCAGTTAAGAACTGATTAACCATAGTATCAGATCAGTTAGAACACTCAAGAACAAATAAATCCTAAGAAACCATCAAAACCGAAAAATCATCAAATCTGGCCGACTGTCACCCGGTGGCTCGGCCACCGAGTCACCGTTCGGTGACCTGGTTATGGGCCGAACCGCTGGTTCGGCCGAGTCGGTTTGATGTGACTCGGCCGCCAGCAACTTTTATTGGTTTTTCGGGTTTTGATTTATTCCGTCGTTACACGTATTTCGTTGTTTCGTTGACTTGTACGCTTTCCCGATTCATTTTGCGAACGCATGGATAGCTTGACGGTGGCCGACAAGCGTGAGGCCTCTTGGTTCGCTATTTAGCTGGCCGATGAGCACGCGAGCCACTTGGTTCGCCGATTTGGTTACTGATGGGTGTACGGGCCACTGGATGGTGGCTGGTGAGCACGCAGGTCACTTCATTCATAGTTCGTTGATTCGCTGGTCGGCGTCAGATAATCCTCTTTGACTTAGATAACGACGTTCATCACATTCTCTCCATCTCAAGTTGTGTGTGGATACCTATAGGCATTTTTAGACGCCTACAGATACCCCCTCTAAAGTATTTCAGGCTTATTCTTTTATAGAGGAATCTGGAATGCTTTGGATATGATAGGCCCCCACCTTTAGTCGGTGTCAAAGGACCTGTAGCTGGCTTCAATTCTTAACTTCTTCAATTTTTAGTCTATTTTGATGAATAGTTGAAGTTCTTCTGGCGCTGCGGTTATCATCTGGCCGTTGTCGAAATTTCGAATTGAACTTGGTAAGTTGGTTTTGGCTCGTGTCATTGAGGTGACTTTGAACTGATCATCTTCGTCAGAAATTCATATCTGAATGCGATTGAACTCCCCGAAATCATCTTTTGCCTTATTTTGGCGAAATTGCTGATGCGTTGACTGACATCGACTTTTACGTCGACCGGCGTTAACCTTTGCTGTAACGCGCTGACCGGCGTTAACACAGTTTATACTCGTACGTTTTCTGGAGTTTACACAGTTTAAGTTCTTAAGGCATTGGAGCGTGGCGGTCCTAAATGTTGGGGCTACAGGACGAACTATTTAAAGTTGATTCATCTGCATGTATGGATCTTATCCTAAAGTTGTTGGATGCTCAAGTCACGAGACCAACTAATGGAGCTGATACGTCAATGACTCGCATTTATAGAATTTTTGGCAAATTCTTAACCATCAACGGGTTTGATTAGCCTTTACCGACTACCGTTTGAGTCGGGCTAGCATGCAGATTAATTAGACCCGTTCTGCACGTAACGTTGTGCTAAAAGAGTTAACTCTTTTAGTGCTACGATATTGAATACGTAGACTTCGTCTTTCTCACGTGAAAAGACTAAACGGCGACGCGTGTTAGGCGTAGACTTTAGGGTTTTTGGCAAACCCTCAGCCTTCAACGGGTTTGACATGCCTTTACCGATTACCGTTTGAATCGGGCTTGCATGTGGATTGTTTAAGTCCGTTCCACGTGTGACGTTATGCTAAGAGAGTTAACTCTCCTAGTGCTATGATATTGAATACGTAGACTTTATCTTTCTTATGGGAATAGACTACCCGGCAACACGTGTCAGGCGCTGACTTATCCCTACTTAGGCTTCAGGATAAAATTCCCCAGTCTTGGACTTTGGTATCTTCTTCAATCGGTGAAAGACTAAACTGGCAACACCTATTAAACGTTGACTTATCCCTGCTTAGGATTCGGGATAAAATTCCTCGTGTGTGTGAAGCACGGATTTTGGCGTTATGGATAACAACATGCCACAATGTTAAATATGTGGGCTTTTGTTCTTTTTACGGTTTAGAACTAACTGGCAACGCGTGTTAGGCATTGACTTATCCCTGCTTAGGATCCGGGATAAAATTCTCCATGCGTGTGAGGCACGGATTTTGGTGTCATGAATAACAACTTGCCACAATGTCGAATATGTGGGCTTTTATCCTTTTTATGGTAAAAGACTGACCGGCAACGCGTGTTAGGCGCTGACTTATCCATACTTAGGGTTAGGGATAAAATTCCCCGTGCGTGTGAGGCACTGATTTTGGTGTTATTAATAACAACCTGCCATAATATCGAATATGTGGATTTTTGTTCTTTTTACGGCTAAGAACTAACCGGCAACGCGTGTTAGGCGCTGACTTATCCCTACTTAGGATTCAGGATAAAATTCCCCGTGCCAACCTACCACAATATCGAAGGTGTGGACTTTTATCCTTTTTACGGTGAAAGACTGACCGGCAACACGTGTTAGGCGTTGACTTATCCATACTTAGGATTCGGGATAAAATTCCTCATGCGTGTGAGACACAGATTTTGGTGTTATTAATAACAACCTGTCATAATATCGAATATGTGAGTTTTTATTCTTTTTATGGTGAAAGACTGACTGACAACGCGTGTCAGGCGCTGACTTATCCCTACTTATGATTCAGGATAAAATTCCCCGTGCGTGTGAGGCATGAATTTTGGTGTTATTAATAAGTGGTGTCTTCTCTTGAGGCAAAGACGAACCCGATGCGGGAGAGGAAGAATTTTATATTCTATCTCCCAAAGCTGAAAAGGAAGAATTTTATATTCTATCTCCAGCGCAGAGGAAACTCAAAGTGGGATCTGCACTTTGAGAATCTAAAGAGTGAAACTAGGAGTGGGATCTCCACTCTAAGAATTGAAAAGATTCGGATAATCCTAACTGTCGGAAGGTTTGATTATCGAACTAAAGTTGAATTTCTCGTTTATCGAGAGTGAATTGTGGTTTTGACCTTAACTGTAGGAAGGTTTGGCCAAGCGGGAGTTTGAGGTGATCCTAACTACAGGAAGGTTTGATCACTTGATTTTAAAGTGGACCTCTCGTTCATTAGAGGAATCGAAAGGAATTTTGGTTTTGGTCCTAACTGTAGGAAGGTTTGACCGAGTGGGAGGTTTGAGACTATCCTAACTGTAGGAAGGTTTGATCGCTCGATTTGTGGGCCTCTCGTTTATTGGAGGAATCGAGAGGGGATTTTAGTTGTGGTCCTAACTGTTTAAAGGTTTGACCAGGTAGACAGTGGGAGTGAGAGTACAAATTACAATGGGAGTGTTGACTTGTACAAATCACTCAAAGGGGGTTCTTGGTGTTAAGTGACAAGTACTTAACACGGAGGGGTTTGACAATCGTCAACGATTAGGACATTAAAATTCTGAGTACCATGTCCGGACTCTAACAATGAGGATGTTGAGTGCACAGATACATCGAAAGTTTGAGTGGATTTAACCAAAAAGAATTTTGATGGTCCCACCATCAATTAGTCTGATCGGTGGGGGATTTTTGTAGTGGAAGACTGTGAGTCATTAACAAAAGGGTGTTCGAAAATAACAGTGGGAGTTTAGTATTTATTACTTTATTAGTAATGATCGGGTTATCCCTAAGAATATTACATTTAACATTCTTCCGGGAACTTCCCGTTACATATATTATCCACCCCTAGCTTTATTTGCAAAACTAGGTTTAATGAGGAGTACGTTATCCTCAGTCGCGTGTTCGGGTTATCCTTAAGAATATAAGATTCTCTAGGAACTTCCCATGAAAGAAAGGAAACAATTTAGACTCATATACCTGTTGGAGTATTGAGAAGCAGTTTATACTCGTATACTTTTCGGAGTGTTTGCCATTTCATTTGGTTTATCCTAGCGTTATGACGCCGGCTTCAACCAAGGTTTGGATACTATTTTTCAGAGCAAAGCAATTCTTGGTGGGATGAAGGACCCTCCTGTGGTACGCACAGTACTTTGGATCTACGATGTTGTCATCTTCCTCCTGATCTGGGATAGGTGGTAGCTTGATCTTGTTATTTTCAAGGAGGACTCGAAAATAGCTGGAATATCTTCGTCCTTGAAGGAGTACTCTTTTTGGAGTTTCGGGTTCGAAGCCTTTTGTTGTCTTCAGGATTACTGCTGTGACGTTTGATTAGCATCAACAGTAGCTGCAGGTGCCTTGCCCTTACTACAGGAGGCGAAGTTTGAGTTCAGAGGATTAGCCGTCGATTGGCTCCTCTCGGCCTTCTTCCTTCGGAGGAAGCGTTCGGCCCGCTCTCCGCGCGTTTTCAACTCTTTCCATGTGTTGGATGGTGCGACTCCCATAACTTCTAATATCTCAATAGATAGGTTGTTATGACATGTTTGGAGGATGAAGTCCCCCGTGATCGAATCTCGGCAGTTCATCGCTTTATTCCGAAAATGTTTGATGAAGTCGTCGACCATTTCATCGTCTTCCTGTTTCTCCTCAAAGAGTGTCCTGATGGATATCTCGACGTCATCGTCAAAGAAGTTACCGAGGAATGAGCTCTTCATATCGTCCAAGCTGTTAATACTTCCAGGCTTGAGACGACGATACCAATCGAAGACAGGCTCGCGAAGGGTGCCGATGAATAACCGAACCATCAAGGCTTCATTGGCGGAGACCATGCCCAAGTGGGACTTAAAGTAGATCAGATGTTGAGTAAGGGAGCCTTTCCCATCGAATGGTGTGAAGTTGATCAAGTTGAACTTCGCCGGGTATGCTATTGAATCCCACTCTCTTGGATAGGGATATGGAATGCCGGTCCTTTTCACCTCTCGCGCAGACATTAGAGCGTTGATTTTACTCTTGAGATCTTTCATTTTCTCATCCTCGCTCGTATCGGGCCTTGGACGATTTGAAAGAGGAATAACGGGGCTACCCCCGGCATTATCATTTTTGGTGGAACCACCCCTAGCATTTTGGTTAACGGGAGGATCATCAGCATTGAGGCGTTCATCCACATCTGAATCGCTACCTACTTGGTTAGCAGTGTTGCGACAGTTGGATTCGCCGATTTGATTCGACAAAGCTCGGATTTATTGGTCATGTTCTTCCCTCATCCGCCGCATAGCCGTTTCCATTTCGAACTTGAAGTTCTCTTTTTTGCTTGGCCAAGGCATCCTTAAGAATTTTGGCGATTTGTTCATTGTTGATCATGAACGCCTCGCGGGATTCCCCTGGGCTGGATACTGTATTGTCTGAAGCGACTGCAGAGTTGGCATCTGATGCTTCATCATCCGAGGATAATCCCCTCTGCATCCTCTGATAATCTCTTTGTCTAATGGTTTCAGATCATAACTAGGTTAAACGATGCGACATGAGTGTATCAGAACTAGAAGGTCGAATCGACTTTCCCTTATCAGTCATATTTATTGTGACTTCCAGAAGTTCGTCACCTTTAATGGCCGATTGTTTCTCGCGGAAACGTTTTGGCTTGGGCTTAGTTACTCCGTTGGAGATCCTCTTAAATATCGAGACCCTCTGTGGAGCGGCCTTGGGATAGCTACACGCTTATAATACTATCCTGATTAGTTTAGCGTACGGGCAGTGAGATTCTGTTTCTCGGGTACTTCTCTTCTTAGATTTGTTCGTACCCCCAGCCCGATAGTAGAACTCGTCGGTCAGATGACCGGAGCAACCTATCGTGTGTTGGTATGACTCCCCAGGTATAACATTATCATCGTCATATGAATATGTTTCTTTTAGAGAGCTTGCTGCCTTATTAGCGTTCTTAAGAGTCACGTATTTGGAGCTATGCTTTTAGGAGCGTGAACTCTTGACAGGCTCTTGGACTTCAATTTGTCGTCCGAGGCGGTCAAGTGTAGGGGTTTTCCCATTATAGGAAGGCTCTGACTTGTTGCGAGGGTGTGTGTGACCCCAGCTCGAGTGGTTGCTCGGGGTTCAGTCACCGGACCCAAACGTTCTTTGATCGGAACTTTGCCTCGATCCTCGTGCAAAGGACCCAGGCAATCCGTCATCCTCTCCTTGAAACGGGACAGGTCTCCACGATCGTGAGGCTTCACCGGAAGTGCGGAATTAATCGGGACAGAAACAGGGGCTGTTAGAGGCTTAAACGGGACTGCGAGAGGTGAAACGGGTGCGAATCGAACTGAACCAGGTACGAACCGAACCGAACCAGATGCGAATCGAACCGGATGCGAACCAAACCGAACCGGACGTGAACCGGCACAAATCACCAATTGGTGGCTCGGCTTGGGCCGAGCCACCAATTGGTGGCTCAGTTTTGGCCGAGCCACAAGATGGTGGTTCGCATATTTTGGCAGTTCAGGGCGCTGTTTGACTTTTTGTCAATGCTGTTTCGGTCTTTGGTTTCCAGGCTTGGCGTGGTTTCGGTAGCTTCTTGATCACCTCTTTTTGCTTCAGCTTCTGCACTTCTCGCACGAGAATTCGCACGTGCGCAATCAAGGCGCGACGCTTCTGAATGCGTTCCTCGAGGGTTGAGCGGGTCCGTTTGACTTGGATCCACTCATTCGCTGTTGGTTTGGAGGAGAGGCCATTTATTTGCTGCTGGAGCACTCGGTGCCTTCTACGTTTCAGATCAGCCTTATAGCCAATCCCATCAACAGGCTCCAAAGCCTTAGCAAATCGGCGCGCAAGTCGTTGGCGCTGTCTTTGGCGTGCCCTCTTCGATAAATATGGCGCGACTACATTGATTATCTCCTTGATTGAGGAGGAGTCCAGATCTGTAAATCCGGCTTTGGAGGCCGGAGGGGTGTTGCAAGGTGTAGCTACCGTAGCAACGGGGCTTTGATCTTTCTGCGCTTGTGAGGGACAGAGGATCTAGAGGAGGAGGTCAACAGATACTCCTCGAACTTCAGTTGGTCGAACTCGTACTCGACCTCTTCGTAAACCGGGATCCGGATCCTTGGTTGCGACACGATAGCTTTGGCAGCGAAGCTATTGGCTCTAACTGTGATCGCCAGCTTGTTTGCGTCGAAAATTGATGTATTCATTGCGGTATTCATTACAACTTCAGTCGTTACAATAAAGACAAAAAGATAGTTTTTTATAAGACTTTACACAATGAAAATGAAAAATACAATTCTCGTCAAACAAACGCAGAGATCGTTTATTGGTCTTCTGCTTGCGTGGGATCTTTGCCTGTGCCGGGGACGTTAAATCCGTGGATCACCGCGGATCAGATTTGGTTAATAGATAAATGATCAAAGCTCTTACTTCATGAAGGAAGTAATACTGCAGTGATGATCTCGACAAAGCAAGATCACGGCTCTTCTCGAGATTTAAGACCAAGCTTAAATCCGGAGGAATAGGGAGCGAGTCTCAGATCTCTCGAACTCCACTCTTTATACATAGGAGATCGCCAAGATCTACTAACCCTTACTGTAAATTCGTGCCTCCACTCTCCAATTTAGCAGCGTTTCGCCCTCTTGATATCCAGCCATGTGAAATGAGCACCCGAGCTCGTATTTATAAGTTTCGGAAGCGGGTATTTGGATAAGAACGAGTGATTCCTCCTTATCTTCAGTTAAGAACTGATTAACCATAGTATCAGATCAGTTAGAACGCTCAGGAACAAATAAATCCTAAGAAAACCATCAAAATCAAAAAATCATCAAATCTGGTTGATTGTCACCCGGTGACTCGGCCGCCGAGTCACCGTTCGGTAACCTGGTTATGGGCCGAACCGCTGGTTCAGCCGAGTCGGTTTGATGTGACTCGGCCGTCAGCGGCTTTTATTGGTTTTTTGGGTTTTGACTTATTCCGTCGTTACACGTATTTCGTCATTTCGTTGACTTGTACGCTTTCCCGATTCGTTTCGCGAACGCATGGATAGCTTGACGGTGGCCGATAGGCGTGAGGCCTCTTGGTTCGTTGTTTAGCTGGCCGATGAGCATGCGGGCCACTTGGTTCGCTGATTTGGTTACTGATGGGTGTGCGGGCCACTGGATGGTGGCCGGTGAGCACGCGGGTCACTTCATTCATAGTCCATTGATTCGCTGGTCGGCGTCAGATAATCCTCTTTGACTTAGATAACAGCGTTCATCACCTTCTCCATCTCAAGTTGTGTGTGGATACCTATAGGCATTTTTAGATGCCTACACCCCTCATACCTCAGTTCTATTGATCATCAAGAAAGTTTTTAAACAAGTTTAAAAAGAGTGTTTAAGTTTGTTTACAAGTTTGGTTTGTGAAGAAATTTTTACAAGAGGAAGAGGAGATCATCTTTGGTGTTTGAGCTTCATTTCATTCTCTCTCTCTCTCTCTCTCTCTCTCACTCTTGATCTATAGAGAAGTTTTTCTTAAACTCATTATCTAGTTTGTTTATGCCTAATTTATCATATTTATATTTGCTAGATTAAATTAAGTTTATATTTGATTTTATTCTCTTTGTTACACACACACACACACACACACTTGAGCTTTTAGTATTTTCATACATAGTATATTTGGGGTTGTGAGAGATTATAACATTGAGTTGGGCTTCATTGAGTTCTCATCTCACTACCAAATAACGGGTCTATAGGGATAGTTTATAACCGTCCCGCTAGACAATAAAACCGTCCTCATTGTTTGCGGTGAAAGTTGATATCTTCATTGCTGAATCCATTACACATTTATTGATTACAGATTCAAAGTAAAATTAGTCTTTTTATAAGACTTTCTTACATAATGAAAATAAGAAAAATACAACTCTCTTCAAACAAACCAACGGGTGTTTATCGCCTGCTGCTTGCGTGGGATCTTGGCCTGTGACGGGGACGTTAATATTCATGGACCACCAAATGATCAGATCAGATCCGGAGCTTCGTTGATTAGCGAAGGAATCAAGAAACCGAAGCAGTTATCTCGGCAACAGCAAGATAACTACTCTTCTCGAGTTCACTGCAATGGGGCAATCTCAAGGAAGGAACCAGGCTACAGATCTGACGAGCTCCTCTTTTTTACGCTGACGAACTCGATCCGATCTCTCCTCCTCCTCTCTGAAATTCGTGGCTCTTCAGTTCTCAATTCGGTAGGGCTTTGCCAACACTCGAGAATTCCGGATCTCAAAAAATGAAGGCCCTGAGGCTGTATTTATAGGCTTCAGGACCTCTATGTTTGCATAAGAATGATCGATTCACTCTTATCTTCAGTTGTAATCACTTAACCACGTTCTTGGATAGATTCAGATCAGTTGGAACAAATTCATGTGGTTAATGTCGAAAAACAGCTCAAAATAACCAAAAACAGCATTCTAGGAGTTGCGGACACCCGTGGGTGTCTTGGCTTGGCCGAGACACTCGTGGGTGTCTTGGCCTGGCCGAGACACCAGTGAGTGCCTCGGTTTGGCCGAGACACCTCTGAGTGTCTCGGCCTGGCCGAGACACCAGTGAGTATCTCGGGTATTTTAGCCCTAACTTCCTTATATGACCTTCGAATAACCTGATTCTAGATGCATTGGAAAGCTGATAAAGAGATATACAACTTTTATGTTTTAAGTTTCTTCATATTCAAATCGAATCATGGCCAAAATCGTCATTCGTCTCCGAAACACCAGGTAGTTTGTACTATCTTTGGTATTTTAGCTTTATCTTTCTCATATGATTTCCAAATGATCTGATCCAAGATGCATTGGAAATCTAACAAGGATATCTACAACTTTCGTGTTTTTCATTTCTTTATATTCAAATCGATCATGGCTAAAATCGCTCTATAAGGTCCAAGACACCTTTGGTTGTCTCGGCTTGGCCGAGACACCAATGGGTGTCTCGGCCAATCCGAGACACCCAATCCGAGACACCTCTGGGTGTCTCAGCTTAGCTGAGACACCTTAAAGTGTCTTAGCCAAGCCGAGACACCTTTGGGTGTCTCGGGTTGGCCGAGACACCTCTGGGTGTCTCGCCGAGGCCCGGGACATAGTCCTGCGCGTTCCGTCTGTTTTTGCTGTATCTTCATCGTCCGAACTCAGAATCATACGATTCAAGATGCATTGTAAAGTCGTCGAGAAGATCTACAAGCTCCCATGATTAAATTATTTGTGGAATGGATGGGAAATGGAAGGTATTTCATCTTTTGTAAGTGACGCGGAGCTCCCGATCAGTTCGTTTCCTCGTTGTTCTGTAGTTCCGTTGCTTCACATAGTTCATCGACTCACTTCATGCATTTGTCAATGTTAAATGAGATTCTATGACTTGGATAGCAGCGTTCATCATCTTTTCTCTATCTCAAGTCACGTGCGGGGACCTATAGGTAACTTTTAACACCTACACTCATAGGCCTAAGGGAATGATTACTCATCCGATACCTTTATTATCGTAGTCTCTGGTCTAAGGGGATGTATCATGATACAAGTCGTGCGATTCTTGAATTGTTCCCGTAGACAACATTTGGGGACGGTTTAACTATAAGGACATTATAATCAAGCTTCATGTAGAACAAATATTTGTATTTGAGCTTTATTTGTGAGTATCACTTTGTAATACACAAGTACACTAAGAGGAGTGTGTGGTGAGGATGTAGTCGATACCAAGAGGAGTGACATCAGTAGTAAAGTCTAGGAAGAGGTAGTAGAGCTGAGTACTTGAAGGAGGCGATCCGTGAGGACCAACACTTGAGGTGGTAGTTTGTACGATTGCATTGTAAGTGATTGTGAGAGTTTTCGATGAGTTAGAAAACCAATATTGTGAGGAGTAAACGTTTTTGGGTGAATGTTGAAAACCCATTGTGTAGTGGATTCTCCCTAGGAGTGGGGAGCAGAGACATAGGTCGGAAGGACCGAACTCCGTGATCATTTTCTTGTGTTTGCGTTTGTCTTGGCGTATTTATCTTGTGCTCATAATATTATTATTTCACCATTGTTGCATGTTTATTTCGCTCTTAGTTTAATATCCTCGCATATAACTTATTGTATATCTATCTTGCTAGGATATAACTGTTAATAAGTTTTAATTACCATTAAATCAAATTAGATTAGCATAAACCCTATTCACCCCCCCTAGGGTTCTTTCAGCTATAAATGATGAAAACTGGATAATTGCATATAAGAAGAGCTTAATCAATTCACGAGGAATAAAGTTTAGAATTTAGTTCCTAAACTTAAAGATCACCCTATTGTAGGAACTAAATGGGTCTTTAAAAATAAATTGAACAAAAAAGATAATTTCATTAAAAATAAGGCTAGACTTGTTGCTAAGGGTTACAATCAAATAGAACGGATCAATTTCGATAAAACTTTTGCTCGAAATGTTATATTTGAAGCCATCGGAATTTTGGTTACTTTTTCTTGTTATATAAAGTATTTAAGCTCTATCAAATAGATGTAAAAAGTATCTTTCTAAATGGGTACCTGAAAGAAGAATTCTATGTAGAACAACCCCTAGGTTTTGTTGATCATACTTATTCAGATCATGCATATAAGGTAGATAAAGCTTTGTGTGGTCTCAAACATGCATTTCGCTTATAGTATGATCATCTAATTTCTTATACGTTTAAATGTAATTTGCAGACAATACCGTAATAGCTCAAATTGTTGATAAAGATATTCTTACTGTGCAAGAGTATGCTGATAATATTATTTTCGAAGCTATTCATAAGGATATTTGTCATAAGTTTAAAAAGCTGATGTAGGGCGAGTTCGAGATGAGTATGATGGGAGATCTAAAATACTTTTTAGGGTTCCACGTGAAGCAAATAAAAGATGGGGTGTTTATAAGATAGGAGAAGTATGTGAAAGAATTTTTAAAATGCTTCAATATGGATTGGTTTGAAAGCAGCTTCAACCCCGATGAGTCCTTTAATAAAACTTACAAAGGATGAGATGAGTGTCAATTGATAAAAAAATATACAGAAGAATGATTGATAGTTTCTCATATCTTATTGCTTCTTATCCTAATATTATATTTTTTTGTGTTTGTGTGTAAGGTTTCAAGCCAATCCTAAACAATCACATTCGGAAGTTATAAAACAATTTTTTTGATATTTAATTGGAATAAAAAAATTTGATTTATGGGTTTCTATGTGTAATTCTTTTGATTTAGTTTGGATAGTCTGATAGCAATTATGCTGGGTGTCATACTGACAGGAAGAACACTAGTGGAATTGTACATCTTTTAGGCCATTCTGTAGTTTCTTGGTCTAGTAGAAAATAAAACTACATAGCTTTGTCTACTATAGAGGCTAAGTATATTGCATTAGATAGTTGTTGTTCACAAGCCCTTTGGATGTCTTTGACCCTTCAGATTACAACATCACCTTTAAGAAATTTCTTATTAGATGTGACAATAATAGTGCTATTGATTTGAGTAATAACCGAGTCTACCATTGATACAAAAAATACATAGATGTCCGACATCACTTTGTTAGGGAATCATATTGCTAAAAAGAATATTCAGATTGAGTTTGTCCCCATTGATCAATACCTTGCAAATATTTTTAGAAAATCTTCCTTTGAAAATTATTTCACTAGGTTGAGACAAGACTTAGGCATTCTATCTCTTAATGTCTAGCATGTTGACCTTACTTGTTGTATGTACATAAAATTTTTCTATTTTTTAAAAAATTTTGTTGATTTTTCTTGATTTTAGGTTATTTTTAGATTTTTTCTTTTCTATTTTTCTATATATCCAAAAACAAAGCAAAAATTTCTCTTTCTGTTAAAATTGTGTCATAAGAACCTTTGAATGTTGATTTCAGCCAATTGATCATCGATGGTCACGAGGACACCATCGATGGTCACTTCGATAATCGATGGCTTATAGTGAAAGATTAGAGGAAACAAGAAATAAGTTTTAGAGCCAGTGATGGACTACAGGTAACAATCGATGGACTGTGGGAGATCATCGATGGTTGTGCTTCCCCATTGATGGTAACAATGCTGATTTGCAGTTTTTTATTATTTAATCTTAGCCGTTGTTTTTATTTTGATCTCCAACTTATACCGAGTTTTAGGTACCTCTTTCCTAATCTATTATAGTCTTTTATATAAAAAAAATAGAGAGAGAGAGTTATATTAGGGAAAATCATTAGAAGAGAAGGGTTTGCAACGGAGAGTTTGAGGGTTTAGGCTATTGCCTTATTCTTGTACTTCTTTCTCTTTTGATAGTAGAATTTCTCCGACGCCTCTGTTGTGAACGTAGCTCAAATTGTGTGAACCACATTAATCTTTATGTTTCTTGTCGTTTATTCTCCGGCTTTTTCTTCGAAATTATTTCTGCTTTACTGTGCACTTGTTCTAACATTTTCTTTATTTCATTTAAAAAAACTTCGAACATGCCTGTTTATATGCTTTTATGGGATGAATTCTGATGATTTTATCTATTGGTATGTAGGCTTGATTATAATGTCATATATATTTCTGTATGGTTTTGAAATCTCTCTCTCTCTCTCTCTCTCTCTCTCTCTCTCTCTCTCTCTCTCT
>BQKN01000237.1:36762-51026 GCA_022839385.1 Asparagus kiusianus
ACAAACCTCATACTCCTCTACTTGTATAAATATATGTGCACACTCAAAATTCAACTCAAGGGAAATTTACCCAAGATTCTCTCTCTCTCTTACTTTAACAACTTCTTTACAGGACATGACCAGAGGATAACCTTGATTTTCTTCAATGTCATATTTGTTATTAGCTATTAAAAAATTAGATTTATCTTTAGCACTTCACTAAATTTTAGACTTACAGTGTTGTATATGAAATCCCAGGAAATAGAAAATATTCAAGTTACTAAAACTTCTTTTCTAATTTTAAAACCAACTGGATCATAGATAAGTATTTTTAACGTTTACAGACTTCGAAGCCATCCACCTCATCAATATATATATCTATCTATAGTGTATTAATTCTTAGATCTTTTTGAAGATATCTATCTACAGTATATTAATTCTCAGATTTTTTTGTTTTAAATTATTTAAAAATGCTGTTTGGATCTGCAATTGCGAGAGTGTAACTCACATGTGAAGCATTTTTTGAATATATCTATCGATCTACACGCTAGCTAGACCTCATACATTTGTATGAACAAGTTCTAGCTTGTGAGCTTTGAGTGGTCTTCCACTTTTCTTAAAGCTGACATTCTTCTGCTTCCCATAGATGCAGTCTTCACAAACACTAACTTCTACTAAATCGATGCCGAATAGCTTTCCCTGAGAGTGTAGAATTTTCATACCCTTCTCACTTATGATTCCAACCTATTGTGCTATAGATCTGCACTTTCCTTGCCAGCTGCAATTGTGAGGGTGTCACTCGCATGTGAAGTTAAGTATAACGAGGCTCCCTAATAGCAACGGCGTGGAACGACGCTCCCGAATCAATAACCCATGAATCGGTGTCACTATCCATAGCAAGGATCAAGGCATAGTGTACAGTATGAGCCTCCTGCTCATTTGTATCCTTCTTTGACGCTTTGCAGACTGAAGACATGTGGCCCTCCTAGCCATAGTTCCAACACTTCTCATTGATATGCCTCACCTTCGAGTTCTACTTCTTCTTCTTCGACTTTGACCGCTTCTTGTTTTGGTTACCCTTATTCTGACTTCGGCCTCGATCTGCTCGAAACCTGAACCCTCTGATGTTAGACCCTAGAGGAGGAGGGTTGATTAGGGTCTTATGCTAATCTAATCCTAATTTTATGCTAATTAAAATTAGGTTAATTAATTTGTTCTTGCAAGAAATATATGAATGAAATATGAGCAAGTATGTAAGAAAAATAAGCACAAAAAAATGTACGCCAAGCAAACACAAACAAACGATATGATTACGGAGTTCGGTCCCCACGACCTACGTCTCCGTTCCTCACCTCGAGGAGATCTCCACTATCACAACCGGGTTTTCTACGCTCACCCGAATAACGTTTACACCTCACACTCGGTTTTCTAGTTTATCGAAAACTCTACAACTCACACACTTGCAAATACACTTCACACCCTCTAAGTGTTGGCCTAGCTCGTGTCCTCCTCCTCAAGTGCTCGGATGCAACCTCTCCCTAGGTTCGTCAACCGATGCCACTCCTCTTGGATTCGACCCCGTCTCTCACCACACACTTCTCACGGTGTACAAGTTTATTACAAAGTGATACTCTCAAATGATGTTCAAATACAATGTTTTGTTCTCTATAATGAATGAGAACTCAATGAAGCTCACTCTCACTAAATTCACACACTAATACCCACTAATATATTGTATGAAATAATCTAAGCTCAATAAAGGTGTGTGTGATAAATGAGAATAATAAAATTCTAACTCAATTTAATATAACAAGATATGAATATGAAATTGACAAATAAGCTATATAAAAGAGTTTGGATAAACTTCTCTATAAACACAAGGAACTGAAGAAATGAGGATGAATTCCTCAAATGAAATTGAAGGCTTCTTCTTAGTGAAAAATTTTTCTTTTGAAACAAAGCTTGAAACAAGGCACTAAACACCTCTTAAACACTTTGTAAACTTGAATAGTCAATTCTCTTTGTTAGCCAGAATGTTTAATGCACTGGGGTATTTATAACATCCCAAAATATCAGCAAGAACCTAAGTAAAAAGACCAAAAAGCCAGAAGAAGACAAAATCAGAAAGTAGCCGTTACAGTGTTATGAGTCAACTCATAAGTAGTCGTTACAGACTAAAACCAACAAATGGGCCGACTCATAAAATTCACGAGTCGACTCATAAACCATGGGTCGACTCATAAGATCATAGGTCGACTCAGAAGAAACAAAACTCATATTTCAGCACACTTTGTGAGTCGACTTATGACAGTCATGAGTCGACTCAACCTGATGGGTCGACTCGTTAAAGTCATGAGTCGACTCAGCAGAAACAACATATAAACTACACATCAGTTTGTGAGTTGACTCAATACTGATCACGAGTCGACTCAGAAACATGTACACAGAAAATTTTCAGCTATGAACCTGTTAAAAAAATATTAAATAAATTTTAAAAAATATAAAACTTTAGAAATAGTTGATAAATATGATATTAAACATATTTATGAAGAAATTTTGGAAAATACATTTGCTATTTGTAAAAGATCATCGTTTTAGCAAATGTGCACATATAAGTGCAAATATGTAAACGTGTATGTTTGATGCAAAACTTTTGTATTACAATATAAACATGATGTTAAGCGTGTGTGTACATATATTGAGCTTAAAGAATAACACACGGTATATATACAATAATACCTAAAAGATTGAAACATAGCTAATCTGGATCTTTAACTCTGATATAAACCTGTAATAAGTCACAATCACTAGAAAACAAAATTAGTTATAAATTGTTTGTAAAATCATCAAAACAAAAACAAGAGTGTAGGTTCAAAACCAGAACCCTAACTTCTGATTCGGCCAACTTTCTTCTAACCTCATCGGATAGAATCATACTAACAATCTCGCTCAGCTTCAACTTATCCTTTCTTGCCAAGTTGCTAATTGCGGTCACACAACCTGCCCAGCTATCCGACAATTGTGATAGTCACAGTAGGGCTTGCACTTCATCATCAAACATGATGTCAACTGAGATGAGTTGATCAATAATCGTGTTGAACTCGTTGAGATGCAATGTGAAGGAGTATCCTTCTGCCATCTTGAGGTTGAAGAGCATCTTGACAAAATGCACATTGTTTGCAGCTGATGGTTGCTCATACATCTTAGTGAATGCTTCCTGTAGGTTGGAAAAATTGCAATGAAGAGAATAAAAGAAAATTGAATTGACTTCTTTAAATCTCGGTTACAACTTGATTACAAAAGAGAAGAAAACAAATTCGGTTTTCTCCTTTGTTTAAAACTGGGTTCTTCAAGGTAGCGATGGAATGCCTCCTTCGATTGTTCGCGTCGAATTTGCTCTCCGTTGACGATTCGACCGTCTTTATCTCGTGGGAATGATGAAATTTCTGTGGAAAGTTTTATACGTAACTCTCGAACGAGTATAGTTCACGTCCTGAGACTGGGATCGTCGTTTCGGTACCTGGCGGTAATGCCAGCGAAGTTGCCAATGAAGCCAAAGCATCTGCGTAAGCGTTCTGGGCTCGTGGAATGTATTCAATAAAGAATCCCTCAAACTTCTTAGCTTGCTTCAGCACTGCGAAGTAGTACGGGATTAAGTCCTCATGACGTACTTCATATTCCCCTCGAACTTGATTTACAATGAGCTGAGAGTCACCATAGGCCTCAAGATGCCGAATATTGAGTTCTTCGGCAAGTTGCATCCCTAGTAGCAAAGCATTATACTCAGCCACATTGTTGGTACATGGTTCGATTAGGGAAAATCCTCTTGGGATTACGTGACCGTCAGGAGAGACGTACTGTAATTGCCCCGTGAGGGTTTGCTCTGGACGCACCGTCGAAGAATAATTTCCCCACTTGTGTAGATTCTCGAGTGATACAAGCTTCGGCAACTTCATGGGGCAATTCTTCATACAATTTAGATGTCCCTGGCACCGGATGATTGGCTAAGAAATCTGCCAATGCTTGACCCTTGACTGCTTTTTGGGGCATAAATTGCATATCGTATTGTGACAAGAGTATGACCCACTTTGCAAGCCGGCAATGTAAGGATGACGGTTTTGTCATCAGAACTCTCAAGGGATTCACCTTGGAGATGACGTGAATTGTTTGTCCGACTAGGTAATGTCGCATCTTTTGAACTGCGAATACCAAAGCGAGACATTCTTTTTCGACTGGATTGTACCGGTGTTCAGCTCCCATTATGGTTCTGCTTAGATAATAAATGGCCTGCTCTTGACCTTGATCATCGTTTTGGGCCAATAACACTCCTAGAGAATGATCCATAGCCCTCACATATAACAGGAATGGTTTTCCTGATATAGGGGCCACGAGAACAGGTGGCTGGGTGAGATATTTCTTAATCTCCTCGAACACTTTTTGACATTCCCCATCCCAAACAAAGGATACTCCTTTCTTCATAAGCTTCGAGAAAGGTTGGCAGCGCCTCGAAAGGTTAGATATGAACCTCCGGATGTAGGCCAATCTGCCTTGCAGACCTCTGATCTCTTTGAGATTCTTCGGCGGTGGCATGTCTTGGATGGCGCGCACCTTCTCTGGATCTAGAGAAATTCCCTTGGACGTGACAATAAATCCTAGGAATTTTCCACTTGATACTCCGAGAAATGATTTTGTAGGGTTCATCTTCAGCTGATGTGTCCGCATGATTTTGAACATTGTCTTCAAGTCTTCAAGATGATCATCCTTACTTTGACTCTTTACCGCTATGTCATCGACGTAGCATTCTATCTTCTTACGCAGATGTTCATGGAAGATAGCGTTCATTGCTCGTTAATAGGTTGCACCTGCATTTTTCAGGCCAAAGGGCATTACTGTGTAGCAATACACCCCCAGCGGTGTTCTGAATGCAGTATGCTTTTCATCTTCAGGATACATCTTGATTTGATTGTACCCGGAGAATCCATCCATGAAAGACATCCTTTCGTATCCGCAGGTGTTGTCAATCATGACATCGGTGATGGGAAGTGGAAACTCGTCTTTTGGACAAGCTGTGTTAAGGTCGCGGAAATCGATGCATATACGGACTTTACCGTTTTTCTTAGGAACTAGAACAATGTTGGCTACCCAGTCTGGGTGTTGTTCTTCCCTGACAAAGCCTGAGTCTATGAGCTTCTTCACTTCAGACTCAATTGCTTCCATGACCTCTGGACGAAACCGGCGTTGTTGTTGTTTAACGGGTTTGGCATCCGGATCGATGTTGAGACGATGCATGGCCACTGTTGGGTCAAGACCAGGCATGTCTTCATAATTCCAAGCAAAGACATCTATATATTCTCGGATGAGAGATATAAGGCCTTTTTTCGGATGATGATAAATCTTCGGCTATGAAAATGGGCTTAGGGTCATGTTCATCTCCCATGTTAATCTGGACCACTTTATCTTCAGTGGGTGGTTCGCGTTGTTCGAATCGCATATCCCACAAGATGTTGAGGCGTTTGATCCAGGGGTCATTGGTTGATTCAATTAACCCTTCATCACCCCCTGTATCTTCGTCTGGGTGGTTAGTCGAAACCATTTTCACGGTCAGATTTCTAAAGAAAGGTCCGACACTGACATCGGACTCGCATGAAGATGTTCCGGATGAGTGGTTCTGACGCAGATAATTACTTAATTCATTTTCTAAGACAGTGGGAGGTGTGACAAATCCTAAGCCTCTTCTGGTCTTTTGATAATAATCTGGGGGTTTCCCTTCAGGGGTTAGGGACATTCGGATTGGTGTTCGTCTTCCCTTCCCGAAGTTTAGACCCTGTTTTTCACCGAAGTCATACCCCATTTGTTTCATTAACCGGAGGGAGTTAGGTTTGTGATAATGGAATTGAGGAACTCCATCATCTTCCTCCGTACTTCCTCGTTTGAGTTGTATAGGTTTGACCTTCCCGAAACAGATCGGCTTCCGCCCTTTCCTTTTGGATGGGACTTTGAAGAAAGCCTTCTGTGTGTCTTCTATTTCTTCATTTGAAACGAAGGATGACTCGATTGGCAATGTGAGTGATGCCTCTGTGCACAGTACGTGCCATGGGTTGGTACCTGCATTAGAATCATTCTCTATTTGTTTATTTTTAGAGGACACATCAGACAAGTACGCCAAAATAAATCTTCATTAATACACCACTCGCCCTCGCTCGGTACATTATTATTACTCTCATCCTGACCCATTACATCTAGATTTAACTCCCATGGACAATCTTCATTAGGATCTGGCTCGATGTCAGCTTCGTTGCCACTGTCCACATCTTCTTTCTCTTGGGACTCCAGATAGAAGACGGAATCAGTGTGGAAGTTTTCCACTCCTCTGAAGGGGTATTTCTCCGCGATTAGGGTTCGAACCTCCCCTTCATCATTTGCATACTTCATGACCTGATGTAGAGTGGATGGGACAATGCGATTTGCATGTATCCATGGTCGTCCTAACAAGAGATTGTAGGACGTGTCTGCATCTATTATGTAACAGGTCACTTCGGACTTAAGGTCTCCGATTTGACACCTGAGTTTGATCTTCCCCAGGGGCCGAGTGCTGTTTGCGTTGAACCCGAAGATGGTTATCTGGGTGGTGTTCAGCCGATGCATAGGAATCCCTAACACCTGCATGACCCTGTAAGGCATGATGCTGAGCGCTGAGCCCGGGTCAACCTGAACACGGCTGATCTCTGACGACCCAATGTACCATGTATAGTACAAAGGTCTATCATGCTTGTGTTTGATCTGCATATCTTCTTGAGTAAAGGATATGCAAGGTAAGCTTCTTGCTGCCTGCAGACACTGCCGACAAGTTTGTTCTTCAGAAGCTTCGGGAATTGGAATGACTTAGGTGATGAAGCTCTCTGTATTCTTTAAAGCTTCAATCAGAGCTTCCTTGGTAGTCCTAGACAACCTCAGGAGTTCATATAGAGTAATCTTGGCTGGTATGTTGGCTAGCTGCGCCATGACATTGAATTGGAAAGGCGCGCTCGACTCCCCATGTTCCTGGTGAAGATTTTTGTTGAACCGGACCTCTTTTTGCTTCCCTTTATCGGCCGGCTTTTTCGGTACAGAACCCCCAGTGTCTTGGGGCTGTTCTTCCATCTCTTGAGCGTTCTGACCGTAATCCCTCAGGTAAGCTTTCCCTGACCGAGTGCCAGGGTTGTCTCCTGGGTACGCTGCCAGGACAATCCTCTCTTCTTCTGAATCAGTGAGAGGTTTGAGGTGATCATCATTTTTAGTAACGGAGGGGCTAATCATGTTGGAAGTCTTAGCCTTGCCTCATTTCTTCTTGGACGAGGTGTTCGTCCACTGTTGGTCTCCTACTAGATCAGGGTGGACCCACATGATTTCTCCCTTTGGGGTAGTGAGGGGTACCAACCCCCTATCTTTCTGACCGTGTAAGTCAGCGTTTTTCATATGCATCTCTCTCTTATGAATGGGAACGATGCTATTTGCAGTGGTCACCGGTGGGAAATCGCCGAATTGGACCGCTATCAAGTTGGTAGACACGGTCTTCTGCTCGGGCTTCAGAGTGAGCACGTTTGCATTTACCAAATTTTGTAGAATGTCTTTGAAAACATAACATTTTCTGGTAGGGTGACCCAGGAACCTGTGATATCGGCAATAGTTGGGATCATCTATTTTTCCTGCCTCATCCGGTTTCCTGATATCGTGAAGTTGCAGTTTGTTGTTCTTCCGAAGTAGTTGGAACAAGGTGTCCACATGCTCTTCTTTGAACGAATACTGCTTTGGCGCTCTCTGTTGATTTGGTGCCTTGCCTTGCTTGGTAGGTGGTGGCACTCGCGTGTAATCAGCTGCTAGAGTTTCCTTTCCCTTAGACCGCTGGGCGTTGTGTTGATTGCGCTATTGCTACGGCTTAGGTTGTGGCTCCTCTTCAGCTTTAACTCACGCCACTATCTCTTCAGCTTGTTCTCCTTGCGACACCAACTGTCTCCAGGAGCGACACTCCGCTACCCCCATCTGGGCAAGGAGCTGAGTCTGCAGGTTGTGCCTGCAAGTTTCAACTAGGGTTGATTGGGTCATACCTGAGGGGCATCGCAATGTCATGCTGCGAAATCTCTCCACGTAAGTCTTAATAGACTCTCCCTTCTTCTGTTTGGTGGCGAGAAGAGTCGGTACCGAAACTTCGGTGTCGTCCTCAAAGAACCTGGCCAAGAATAGCCTTTCTAAATCTACCCATTTCTGGATAGACCCAGCAGGCAATTTCATGAACCATTCAAAGGCAACTCCTTTAAGAGTGCCGATGAACAAGCGGGTTAAGATGGCATCATTTGCTACCACATCTCCGGTCTGGGACTTAAAGTAGTAAATGTGCTGATTCGGCGATCCTGTGCCATCAAACGGTTGCAAGGTAGGGGCCTTAAACTTTGGTGGGTAAGGGGCTGTATCCCATTCCGCAGGGTAAGGCCGTATCACCCCTTCTTCGCAAAGCTCGCTTCTGTTGGCCATTGCGTTGAGGCGGGCTTCTAGCTCATCCACTTTGGTGGACTGAGGGTGTAATTCTCTTTCTGTCTCCTTCTCGTTTTCAGAGGAGGATTCCAGGTTGTGAGTTTCGCGATCTGAATGTTCAGTCGCTTTTTGCTTTCCCTTTGAGGTTGTTCTTCGGGAAGATTCAGGTTTGTGGCCTTTTTCAGCCAGAAGTTGGGCCAACATGTCCTTTACTTGGAGTAGTGTCTCCTGTTGCGCTTGGAGCATGACTTGATGTTCATCAACTCTCTTAGCTAAGTCTTCATGATTTCCTGTTGTGTAAACAGAGACTTCACGAGCTACAACAGAGCTGGAAGATTGGGATTCGGCTATTGCCGAATGTTCCTCGTTAGAAGCAATCCCCTTGGCTAACCTCTGGTAGTTAACCGCGCGAATAGCTCCTGTACGAGTTCGGGTGTGTTGGTACACCCCTTCAAACTCTTCGCACCTTTCCCGAACAGTCGGGGAATGACTCCTTTGTGATTCTTCAGAACTGGGATCAGGAGCTTTCCCTCTACCTATCACATTTATAGTAACTTCGGGGTATTCGGTCTCGGTCGTCTTCTTTCTATATCGACGTTGTCGTTTAGCAGGCCTAACGACGTTCGTTAACCTGTCAAACACAGACCGCCGAGGTGTGGATGCACAACAATAGCATTCTGAGAGGACTGCCGAGATGAGTCTCTCACATTGACATGAGTGAGATGCCTGCACTGTTGGTTTTCCTCTTGCCAACAATTCCCGCAGATCAGGAACTTAGGAGGAAACTTTCCCTGGGTGTGGAGGTGGAGATGGAACCCCCTACCCTTGGGTGGGTGAGATTGGTTCTTACCGAACGTGGATTTTGAAACCACGCTGATTTTTCTGAAACTGACGGACCTCTTGATGATCACGTTCTTGAAGAACAACGCTAGGGTCGTGTTCTTGAAGGATAACGCGAGGGTCGCATTTGGATTTGTAAACATTAGGCCGGGGCCTACGTTTAAATGATGAAACAGACCCGCGAGGATCATGTTTTGGTTGAACGCGCCCCTGAGGGTCGCGTTTATTTAGTGAAGCAGATTCTTGAGAGTCATGATCTGTTTGAACGCGCACCTGAGGGTCGCGTTTATTTTTGGCTGCTTCCTTCTGAGGGCTGCGTTTCGAAGGAACAACGCGCCATTCAGGGTCGCGTTTCAGCTGTATCAGCCGAGGCTCATAGTTGGGCTCGTTACCACGAAGTGAGCGTTCTGCCTTAGGGACGCTAGGCTCGGGTAAAACTTCAGAAACGCGACCTTCGCTTTGAGCCAACATTCGGCTTTCACGTAAGTGTGCTCGTCGTATGGATCTTCTCCGTCGGCGAGCGGCGTTTTTCTTGGCTTGTTTCAAAGCCTTAGCAGCAGCGTCGTTGACGTTCATGGAGTTCATCTCCTCTATAGGCCGTTTATGGCCTGAAGCACGTCGTGCTGACGCGGATGTGGGATCATCAACCAGCAGAGCCAGTTTGAGTTCCTGGCCGAAGGAGAGGGTTTTCTTCGGAGTTTCCACAACAGAATTGATCTCATTGGAGATCCTGCGGACATCGCGCTTAGCCTTGGGGCTCAGCGATCCAGAGGATAGAGCTTCCTCATATTTTGCCTGATCAAACTCTATGATGAGAGTTTCTACTATCGTTCCCATGAGGTGGACGTCGGACTGCGCCACCACTTCTTCATCGGAAAAGCTTCTCCCCAGCAGAGTCGTCATCTTTTGTAGGTTGGAAAAATTGCAATGAAGAGAATAAAAAAAATTGAATTGACTTCTTTAAATCTCGGTTACAACTTGATTACAAAAGAGAAGAAAACAAATTCGGTTTTCTCCTTTGTTTAAAACTGGGTTCTTCAAGGTAGCGATGGAATGCCTCCTTCGATTGTTCGCGTCGAATTTGCTCTCCGTTGACGATCCGACCGTCTTTATCTCGTGGGAACGATGAACTTTCTGTGGAAAGTTTTATACGTAACTCTCGAACGAGTTTAAGAACTCTGAACGAGTTAGAACTCTGTGGATAGAGTTGTTAGAACCGAAAATTCGGTTAATGACCAAGCAAATATTCTGTTGTTGAAGAATCTCTCTCTGATTTTATCTTCTGAATTCGATTCAAAAGTTTTATCTCCAAGAATTTCCTCTCTGAGTGGTTGAGATCCTGGATCTTCTCCAAACCTGTGCGGTTTAGATACTGCCGATCCCCTCCTTTGGCTCCCTTCTCCGTTCAAAAAGCCAGCCTCCAACTCAGTTGAGTTTGTTGAGATTTATAGGTGGATAAGAGATTGTAACCGCCCTCTAAATCCGCTCCTGAGTGGGCGTGATTTCCTCAGATCGTGGGGAAAACCGTTCAACTCATATTTGAATGAGTCAAACGCCCACATTGGCGTTCAGAACCCTAACCTCGCGTCTTGGAATTGAAACGCGAGGTTGGGTGTTGGCTGAACACCAATGAACGCGAGGGTCGCTCGCGTTTGATTTGTTGTAGCTTGGAAACGCGGGGGTCGCCTGCATTTCTGAAATTATGACGCGGGGATGACTTCCGCGTTTAAGAAGAAGCTGGTTGACTTGTAACCTCTCCTGTAGGGTGTTGCAAGGATCGTCGTTCAGTAATCCTCGCTCGAATTGTTGTGTAGTGTGAAAATCGTCAGATTGTAACTCTCACTGTTGATTGTGAAGACTGCTGAATAGAGTTTTCATCAGCTGTCGGAAGTGTCGTTGAATTGTAACTCTTCTCGATCTATGTGAAAAGTCCTCCACTTGCAGCTTTCGATTGTTGGCGTGAAAACTATTTGATTGTAGCTTTCGCTGTTGGAACTTGACGGGAATCAACATCCATAGTGTCTTCTGGACGAATATTTGCCCACAGCTCTCTACCAAGCAACTCACCAACTAAGCCCAACCTTTTATTTCTGAAATCATTCCACTGCTCATCAGCATCTCTAATAGTTGCTAATATAATATTGGTCATGTTGTTGTCGCAACCATCAAGATCAATCATCTCAAACATGAGGTCGTGTTTGTAAGGATTGTAATGCGGCGTATGTAATGATTTAGAAATCTCTTTTGTTTTGCTTGTAAGGATGAATTCTGCTTCTTGATTTGAAGAAATCATTGCC
This sequence comes from Asparagus kiusianus, assembly GCA_022839385.1. Classification (NCBI taxonomy): domain Eukaryota; kingdom Viridiplantae; phylum Streptophyta; class Magnoliopsida; order Asparagales; family Asparagaceae; genus Asparagus; species Asparagus kiusianus. The sequence goes on from BQKN01000237.1 coordinate 48,387, forward strand.
TTGCAACCTTGTGGGGATCAGCTATCCGTTGTGATTTTTTTGACAGCCTACACTTTCATAAGCCTCACTGTCGCCTTTTCCTTCAATATGTTATGGGTGACTAATTTTGTGAGCGACAACCGGATCTGCCCTAGAGCATTCCGATCCATTATTTTTCACTCCTCGTCTGTCTCCTCATTCTTCTTTCCCTTTGTTTTTCCCATCAACGGATGGTAAAAATTCTTCTGGTACAGATAGTCCTTCATCTGCGACCTCCAGTAGGCGAAGTCCGATCCGTCAAACTTCTCAATCTTCGATTTGCTTTCTTCTGCCATAGCTCTCACACAAATCTTTATCGAACGAAGCTCTGATACCAGTTGTTGGGATTAATCTATAGACAACCCGTGCTCTCCGGATCTTGTGACGAATAATTAGTAAGCAAGAAATCACAGCGAATCAAAAAACTTGTAGGAAAGAATAAATAAAAGAGAGAATACCAAATTTAACGAGGTTTGGCAACGTGGCTACGTCGCTCTCAAAATCCTCTCTTTTTCGTGTATTACGAACCCTAAAAACGTTTAAGGAGATATATATATATATATATATACAAATCAAAATATTCGAATATATATATATATATATATATATATATATATGTAATCCTAACTCAAAAGGTTTTCAAACAAGTCAGGAACAGATAAAACCCGATATCAATCGACTGATGCACTTGCATCGGTCGACTAGTCGGAACAATTTTTTAGGACTGCTTCGTGCATATTATTGGTCGACTGATATGAGGATATCAGTCGACCGACCAGAGCGCGCAAATGTTTTTAGCCTTGTTTCTACAGTCGCATCGATCGACTAATCCTCTCCCTTCGGTCGACTGGTCTGGTTTTTTTGCTGCTTCTTGATTTCGTTCTAGGTTTGGGTCTACACTCCCAAAACCAACAGGCATTCGATGAAAAACTTAATGATTATTTCCTTCGTACCTCTAATGCTATCCCGATAGTATACAATCATTATACATGTATAGCTTTGGATTTTTTTTCGTTTATATTCGACTAGCACTTATTTTGTTTTGGATCTTTTTTCGTTTATATGTATTTGTAACTTTGATAATTAATCATTCATAGATAGATATTTTAAAATAGGCTAACTCTATAGCTACTAATTAAGGCATGTTATCACCAATGTATATTGAAACTGTCGAGTAATTTGATGAAACTGAAAAATGTATGTCTTGATAATAACTCACTTAAATAATGCTGTTGATTGCTTGAACAATTACGGTTCATCTAACCTTACTTTTATACTTTGAGTTCTTAGTTTTGTAATTATACATTGCAAGAATCATTTCTTGATGAAAATCATCTTGAGCCGGAGGTTTGCTCCCCATAATGTCTCACACCTAAAAGAGGTTTAGAAACTTTGACAAGTTGAAAATGTCGGAGGAGAGCTTACAGTGTGCGCCTGACCGTTCAACGACACGAGAGGACCAATTGCAAAGATCTATAAATATAAAATATGAGCAGTGTCCACATTAGATGTTGAATATAGCATTGAATTTGTGAATATTCAAATATCGGTATCTTTATGTTCTTTCTATTTACGTGGATGACTGGTTCAAATAAAGTTGGTGTACTTGGTGAGAGTATGTAAATATTACTTACCAATTGATTTCTTCATACAAGTCAATTTATAATTTCGATGTTTTTCTTGAATGCTAATTGAATTCTAAATTGGTTCTAACAACATTATGTTTGGGGGAAAATGTGTACAGACCCCAAAAGCAGAAACTTCATGTGACGAGGCCCCTCATAGTTTTTCCCATGTGAATCAGCCCATTGATATGTGACACTTTGTACTGCAGCCCTTTTTTATTAATTATTACATGTCAGCTAAGTTAAAATCCCCAAATTATCCTTATCCTCTCTCATTAATCCCTCAGACCCAGCACTCATATCCTCTCTCTCTCTCATTTCCTTTCTCTCTCTCTCTCTCTCTCTAAAACTAAGAGCTTTCTCAAGCTCATCACCTTGGCCCTCGTCCTCCTCGCCGTTGCCGCCTTCGCTCAGGCCCCCAAGGCTCCCCTCGAGTTCGCCGCCGCCTCCCCTCCCCTCCTCCACCCGTCCTCGTTGCCATAGATCGCCACCGCTCCCCCACCGTAGATCGCCACCGCAGAGCTTGAGGAAAACACTCGAAAAGCTATAACTACCCCCCCTAACTCAACATTTGCAAAAGTACCCCTCAAATCAACAAATCATCAACTTTGATAGGCCAGTTTGAAGCTATAATGTAGATATATTGACAAAGTAGTCAAATTTTTATTTACCATATCCAACAAAATTGATGATCTGTTGATTTGAAGGTAACTCTTTTCAAAGTCCATGGTTTGAGGGGTAGTTTGCAAATACTAAGGTTTGGGAAAGGTAGTAGTTTTGCAAATACACAAGTTAGGTAAAGGGTGTGTAGACAAAAATCCCTAAATCAGTTTTAGAGGCGGCGACGAACTCGAGGGGAGCCTTGGGGGCCTGAGCGGAGGCGGCAACGGCGAGGAGGGCGCGAGGGCCAGGGTGATGAGCTAGAGAAAGCTCTTAGTTTTAGAGAGGGGAGAGAGAGAGAGAGAGAGAGAGAGAGAGAGAGAGAGAGAGAGAGAGA